>APFE030459960.1:0-17600 GCA_000404065.3 Pinus taeda
AGCTATGTTAATTAATAATAATAGAAAATATTGTACATTCATGATATTTTTCAACTAAAATTAATTCTTTGCATCAACACTAAAAATATTTTACAACAATAATAAATCAATACGTACCAGCTCAAAGGAGTGTACGTCCATAAGTAAGACGTACCAGCTGAGAGGATTGTAAACGCACATCCACGAGAACGAACTTCCGAAGGTGATTGGATAGATGGGGATGTCCACCAAAAGCATCCCTGCCGTGGATCCTCAGTAACTCACGCCGCGACTATCTGGCATAAATGAGAGGAAAAGAATAGAGCAGAAAACCCATCAGAGTGTTGGGCATACACAAAATAAGGCACGGTTGCCCACCGCCTGATTCGGCCCACAGACGACCGATATGCTTGCATGACAAAGCATCCTTCCAACACTTGTAGACGCTACAAAAATGAAAAACGCAATCAGGGGTAGCCGTGCCAGCAGAGACTCTACCAGTTCAGAGCAGATTGATCCATTACCAGCTAAATTTTCTAAATCTTCAGCCATTGACCACTGCCTTTGACAATCCTCTATCATTGACCATTTCTCTTCGGTATTACCTCGAAATTGAAGGCGTTAATTTGACGGCTTTGTTTAACTATTTATTTTACCTTTTGGATATTTTTACAGAAGTTGTTTTAAATAGTTTAAAAAACATTTAAATGGTTCAAAGTTTATAAATTAAATTTATAGTTCTAAGAATTTTTTATCAATTTCTATTTCAATGCTCAAAGTTTATAAATTAAATTTATGATTTTATTAATTTTTTTATCAATTTTTATTTTAACAAAAATTGATCGGAGGGTTCTACCTCCATTTTTGTCCAGAAGGGCTGACTACAAAGATCATAAAGTATAAAGACATTCCTATAGAGGTCTCTTTATAGACTGCATGTGCAAAGTGTAAATCCTAGTTGCAAGCTTCTTTGATTGAAGATGAAAATTTTGAGGCCATTAAAAGTGAAAATTTCATTATCTCACAAAATAGAAAGGGGAGATTTGCGAGAGTGCTCAATATGGAGTATGTGCAAAGGGACAATGTTTTGTTGGCTTGTGGTACACAAGTGATTTTAGATTCATATATATTCAATTTGGGTGATATTAATATATCCTAGTTTGAGAAGTACAAACTAGATTTAGGATGCTAAGTGATTAGATTAATTAGAGAGATTGCAAAAACTGCAATATTTTAGGCAAAAGGATTTATATAAGGAGTATACATAATTCTTATATATTTATGTATATAAATTTGACAAGTACAATGCTATATATTCCATATGAGGAATATATATATATATATAGATATAAAATGTTTGTCATGTCACTTTTGTGAATTGAAATTAAAACTAATGGTTACAATAGTATCAAGAAGTCCCCGAGTTATGTTGATTGGATTAGGTTGTTGAGATATTTTCTCCACAAAAAATCTCCTAGCTTAGAATCTATTGGATCTCATATGCACTATATTAGTGTGATGTATTCTAGTGTGAAACCTAATAGAAAAGAAAATTTTGTGTGTGTGAGAGAAGTTATGATTTCTTTCTTGGTATCAAAGACATTTTGGGAATAACTTTTGTAACGAAGACAAGTGTGAAAATATTTTTGTTATGTAATTTATTTTGCCAAATTGGTTTTTGTTTCTTTTGTTAATGAATATATACAAGTGTGAGGAGGCATTGTCGAGAACATTGTGAGGACTGTTAGCCTTGTTGGCAAATGACCCAAAAATGAATCCAAAACACTCTCGAAGTCTTCAAAATTTGTTTAAGGATAATTCAATGATCAAAACAATCACATGCCAAGAGCCCTCAAAATGGTGGAAAAGCACTATCGGGAGGCAGAAAACCAGAGAAAACAATGAAAAACCAAGTATCAGAGGCATAAACATTGATACACACAACAGCCGTCATATGTGGTTGATCAACGGCCTAGATCTGATCGGCGGGTCACAATCGACGGATATCGGCTTGGACTGTATGGAACTTGCGACAAAGATCAGTGATGCAACGTGGACCGTCGATCAAGCATGCAGATCGATGACCCACATTGCATCGCAGGATCACTATCAGAGATTAGTAAAGAGCGCTATCAATGGCTCAAGGCATGAGCGATATGCGATTACAATTAGATCGCATTGCTATATCGCATCGGAGAAACACCATGGAGTGGGGCCTTTACACATATATGTGTGCGACCTGATGAACCTGACCTGACGGTATTCTACATATTATTTCGTAATATTTGAGGTCTGCAGAAAAGCCATTTTCAATGGATTTTCACAGTTTTTTACGTATTTCTTAAATACAAAGGGGAAGAAAGGGAACAAGCCACTTGCAATTCGTGATAGCGATAAGTATGGACCTAATAGAGGAATGGACAGAGTTCAAGGACTTTTAAGTTCGAAATAAACAGAGCTTGGCAGGAGTCTATAGTGTTGCAACGTTTTCTATATAAACTAGAAAACAATCATTGTTAGTATTTAAAGGGATTACAAAGGCCCGAAGACCCATTCCATCACAAAACAGAGGCCGGGGATTAGTTGCCGAGAGACAGAGGCCGAAAAGTGAAAAAAAGGGCCACAACACAATGCAGCCCGAAATATAAGCGATCATGGAGCATCAACAGTGCAACACAACCAAAACCCAAAAAAGCGATCGGGGGGCATCTCTGGCATGAACGAGCTCCCTTCCAGCGTAGCAAAGTACCATAATGAGGTTACTCTTTTGTTAGAGAATAAACCTCCAAGCCCATGCCTACCTAGTTAGGGCATTAAGTCATTAAAGACAAAGGGAATATATTAAGACTTATCGAGCCTCAGAAGGCTCGAGAACATTGTAAAAGGGCCTATAAATATGTGAAAATTCAGAGTAACAAGGGTTCAACTTCTAGAGACTGTGGATACTTTGCTACTCAAGCTTCTCATCTTTATTCTAGCAATATAAGCTTATTTTGGTGTTATATGTTCAATTCCCATTTTCTCCTATGTTCTAAACTTGCACTTGAATAGGTTTTTCATGTTTCTTCTGTGTCTAATGCCAAATAACTGTCATCTTATCTCTCCATTGATAAATTAGATTTGCAAGCTTCATTTACTTCCTGTAGTTTGCCATTCATATGTGTTTATATGTGCATCTATTGGTACAGTCGGTATTCTCCATCTATCCATTGAATCTACAAACTATTGAGCATTAGTGGTCTAAAGCCTTGTAAAGTTGAGCGTGCTCATGCATGTCTTGAGTAAAAACAGAGCTAAAATGGTTATCTGACTTGATCCAGACCTTCATCCATTCCAATAGTTTCGAGAACAATATTGAAGATTATATGTTACAAGGCATCTCTGAGTTGCAACCTAGGAGAGTTTCTTGGAGTGATAACATAATTAGCATCATTGTTGGGGAGAGGAAACTGAAGCTGAGCTTCCCTAGGAGACGACACAGATCCAGTTTTGATGGTAGACAAAGTCTGGGCACTTTTCCAATTGTAATCATCTATCTAGCAACTCTACTAGAGGACAAACCTCTTGGTGACTCCACTTCATAGTTTTGGCTCAGTTTGTGAGGCATACTCGGAGAAATCCTCAGACGCCACAAGTTGACCGAGTATTTGATCCTAAGAAAATCATAAAGGAAAGAAAAGTATTCCAGAAAGGAGCATCATGTTCAAGTAAATCTAAACAATATTCTATATCTCTTCAAGAAAATCCTGTAATAGAACAAATACATGTTGAGAGTATAGCATCTAATACTAGTAGTGAAGAGAAAATATGAGAGATTCATAAAGCTTCTTATTCTTTAGGTTCTCCTTTTGTTGTATGCCCAAAGGAAACCCTACCTTATACCCATCATACTCCCTTAGTCTTATCAGTCACTCCTCAGCCCTCTATCATTCAGACTGCCAGTACCCTTATAGCCACCACAGCTATGGCAGGACCACAAGAACCTACAAAAATGGAAAGAATCATAGCTGCTAGGTATGGAACTGTAGTAGTGCCCACTCCTTTGAATTCCATGCCTACTATAAAATAGCAGAAGTATAGGCCCAAGTTCATTGGGACTTAAGTTGTTATAGATGAGAATCATCTTGAATCATTCTATAGCTATGTTGATAACTTGGACATTAGTGAATATGATGTGTGGATGAGAGTCTTTATCCAAAGCCTAGATGGAGAGGCTAGAAAATGGTTCAGAGAACTGACCCCAAGATCTATAGCAGATATTGAGGCTTTAGATGATGCATTCCTAAATCATTGGGGGTATAAGAAGGATCTACTCTACTACCACACCGAGTTTGGCAACATAAAGAGGGAAAATGGTAAGTTACTTTCTGATTTTAATAAGAGGTTTAACCACATGTACAACAATATACCAGCTGAAGTAAAACCCACCACTACCTCCACTAAACTCACCTATGCCAGTGCTTTTGATTTGACTTCGGTTTACTATTGAGGGAGAGGCAATGTGCTACCTTGGCTGATATGCAAGATGCAGCCTTGGAAGTAGAATCAAACATCATGGCTACAGATAAGCTCAAGGGAAATGTTGATAGAAGAAGACAAAGGGGCAAGTCTTCATCATCTTTAAACCCTAAGATAGATAAAATGACTAAGATGATAGAGTCATTAGCCTCTGAAATCTCCAAGTTAAAGGTTGAGCATCACCCTAGGAAAGGAAGAGTTCATAATACCTTTACTCCTACAAATCCAAATCCAAATCCATATAGAAGAGCTAATGAGCAGTTGCAGATTCTGCAAAGAAGCAAAGATGTGAATGAAGACAAAACGGTGAAGACCCCTTTCCAGAACGTAGTCGTGGACGAAGAGTAGTTTGATGAAGATGATGAGATCCATTGTATGGAAGACAAAGGGAGTGCCTCCTTTTTGACCTTAGCTTCCTAGTAAAAGTCATTATTCAATGACCAGATCAACCAAAAGTGGGATGGTGGAGCTGTTCTACAAAATGAAGATCAGCACAGATATAACCCGAGGTTGAATATGAATAATGCCAAGGAAACTCATGTTTAAAGAACTGTTGTCCCTGCCAACACAAATGGATCTTGGTAGCCACTGATTATTTTACCAAATGGATCGATGTCATACCCACTAAGAATGCTAATCATCAAGTTGTCATAAATTTCTTGAATGAGAACATTTTCACTAGATTTGGGTGCCCAACCAAGCTAGTCATTGATAATGCAACAACTTTCAAGGCAGAAGATTAGGTGGGCATGTGTGAATCCATGGGAATTCAATTGGTGCATTATACCTCATATTATCCTCAAGGTAATGGCCTGGCAGAATCATCTAACAAGAGTCTTGTAAGGATAGTCAAAAAACATTAGGAGAACAACAAAAAGAGATGGGATTCCAAGTTAAAGTTTGCACTGTGGGCTGGAAAAGTTACCAAGAAGAAGTCCATAGGAAATTCTTCATTCAAGCTGGTTTATGGAAATAATGTTGTTTTTCATATCTAGCTTATTCTCCCTGTGGCCAAATTTTTTCAAGAAGAATAGGATGAAATGAATGACATGGTAAGGAGAATGAATAACCTGGTTGAATTACAACAGATTAGAGAGCATCTGGTTGAAAAGTCAAAATTTCAGAGAAGAAAATCAAAGAAACCTTTGACAGGAAAACAGAAATGGATAATTTCCAAGTTGGTGACTGGTTTCTCAAATGGGATGTGATGAAGGAAAAGAAAGGTAATCATGGTAAGTCTGACTCCTTATGGACAGGTCCATTTGCCATCTGCCAAATTCAGTAGAACAATACCTTTATTCTACACAGTTTGGAAGGAGAAGATGTCTTTGGCGGCCTGGTCAATGGGCGATTCTTGAAACTTGATTTCATTTAAGGCTTTAAAGCCTTGATATTGTAAATATGTTTTTTAGTTTTTATTTTTTCTATACAATATAGGCTCCATGCCCAATGGAACACTAGGAGATAGATTTGATTTTGGTTTTATAATAAACGCATTGCTCTGTAGTTCTTGAAACCTCACAGGGAGGCTTTCATCCCCAGAAGTAGCCAATGTTAGCCTTGTTGGCAAATGACCCAAAAATGAATCCAAAACACTCCAGAAGTCTTCAAAATTTTCTTAAGGATCACTCAAAGATCAAAATAATCGCATGCCAAGAGTCCTCGGAATGGTAGAAAAGCACTGTGAGGAGGTAGAAAACCATAGGAAACAATGAAAAACCAATTATTAGAGGCATAAACATTGATACACATAGAAACTGTTAGATTTGGCTGATCAATGGTCTAGATTTGATCGGCGGGTCACAATCGACGAAGTCAATTGGTGGATATCGACACATATGGTATGGAACTTGCGACAATGATCAATGATACAACATGGACCGTTGATCAAGCAAGTAGATCAACGACCCACATCGCATCACACAATCACTATCAGAGATTAGCGAATAGCGCTATCAATGGCTCCGGGCATGATATGCGATTGTGATCAGATAATATCACTATATCGCATCAGAGCAACACGAGGGAGAGGGGCCTTTACACATATATGTGTGCTACACAATGAACCAGACCTGACGGTATTCTAAATATTATTTCATAATATTTGAGGTCCCAGAAAAGCCATTTTCAATGCATTTTCGCAGTTTTTTATGTATTTCTAAAATACAAAGGGGAAGCAAGGGAACGGGCCACTTGCGATTTGCGATAGCGATAAGGATGGACCTGATATAGGAATAGATAGAGTCCAAGGAATTTTTAACTCTGAAATAAATAGATCTTAGTGGGAGTTTGCAGTGTTGTAGAATTTTTTGTATAAAACATAAAACAATCATTGTTAGGATTTAAAGGGATTACAAAGGCTCGTAGACCCATTCCATCATAGAACAGAGGCCAGGGAACAGTTACCGGGAGACAGAGGCCAGAAAGGGAAAAAAAGGGCCATAGCACGACGCAGCCCGAAACAAAAGCGATCATGGAGCATCAACAATGCAACAGAGCCAAAACCAACAAAAGTGATCAAGGGGCATCTCTGGCATGAACGAGCTCCCTACCAGCACAACAAAGTACCAGAATGAGGTTACTCTGCTTTAGAGAAGAAACCTCCGAGCCCATGCATGCCTAGTCAGGGCATCAAGTTGTTAAAGACAGAGGGAATAGATTAAGACCTCGCGAACCTCAGAAAGCTCGAGAGCATTGTAAGGGCCTATAAATATGTGAAAATTCAGAGTAACAAGGGTTCAACTTCTGGAGACTATGGATACTTTGCTACTCAAGCTTCTCATCTTCATTCTAGCAATATAATCTTCTTTTGTTGTTATATGTTCCATTTCCATTTTCTCTTATTTTCTAAGCTTGCACTTGAACAAGTTGTTCATGTTTCTTCTGTGTCTAATACTAGATAATTGTCATCTTATCTTTGCATTGATAAATTAGATTTGCAAGCTTCATTTACTTCCTGTAGCTGGCCATTCTTGTGTGTTTATATATGCAGCTGCTGGTACAGTCGGTATTCTCCATCTATCCATTGAATCTACAAACTATTGAACATTAGTGGTCTAAAGCCTTGTAAAGCTGAGGGTATTCATGCATGTATACAATAAAAGAAAAGTTGAAACGGTTATCTAGCTTGATCCAAATCTTCATCCGTTCCAGTAGTTCTGAAAACAAGGACAATTCTTTATGCTCTATGCAAAATAATTGAAACTGTTGTCAAACAAAATTTTATACCCAAGGTTCTTGATTAATCTATACATTCATCTGCTTATATTTATTTTATGCATCACATTTCCTTTATGTTAATTTGCCAGTGCACTAAGTTACATTCCGAGGTTCCCCATTGATTTTTGTGTGAAATATCCTGATTAGAGATTTCTTCTACCTAATCAGTTCAACATAATTTTGATGGTCTGATTGTATACCTCAATTGCCTAACGATGTTGTGCTTTACCTATGAAATAGAGGCTAATATAACAAGACACAAACACATTCCTTGGAACTTTCGTTACTATGGAATGCTTGGTTGGATTTTGGAATGGGAACATCCATTCCTGTGAATTCCATCACTGACTTAACTCATGGTGTCTTTGTATTCTACCATTACAAAACCTACGAGTGGGAAAGTGATTGGTGAAGTTAGTGACATTGTACCACATCTTGACCTTCACAAGCATGGTCATGTAGTTGTTGTTTCCTGTGTCCACGGGATAATTTTCAAAGATGAATATGGTGTAGGAGGCATAAGGAACAACAAATGAATGCATCATCATAAACACATTAACAAAAAACGTAGATGGAAAATAAACTTGATTTACCCAATATTTTTTTATAATGGAATTCAATCTTTGAATATTATTTTTTTTGGTTCTTGAATCTAAACCTCTTCTTATTTGGAAACATAAACATATTTTGGTTAGGTTCCATGGATGATAACTGGATCAAAAAGGTCTGCGTCGAAGGTTACCACTTTACATAATTGTGCATACATTCGATGCCACAACAGGTGTGTACCCTTGCAAGTAATTGTAGAGAAGTCAAATTGGAATCGAGTGAAAGCAAGGACTTTTTTTTCTTATATCCTCATTCTCAATGCTTCATCCAAATGTTAGAAATGATCCCACAATATCAATATGTAATATTTGTATGAATAACTTGATAATTGGAATCCATAATTCCCTCTTGTCTTGTGCACATTGCCCACACCATTTTGAGTTTTGGTGATTACTTTCGCTTCCTTACTTGTAAGAAAATCATTCTTATTTTGTTTTTACTAGCTATTCCTCCAAAGAATCTATTAGTCATTCCTTAAAATATGTGAAGTCATGCTATGATTATTTTTATTTTTATGGGTTTCATATTTTCAATAATGAATGTATATATGGAGTGGAAGAAAACTGTAATTGGTTTTATTATTTGTTAATTATTTTCCTATATTCTTTTGTCTCAAATGGAAAGATGCATAACCAATTAATGAACAGAGTGGCATAGTTCAAATTAGTAGTTCTTGATATTGTTCAGAACTAAGAGAATATATTGTTGATTTATTTATGTGAATCTATTAGAATATGATGAATCTTGTTGTTATTTGGTACTTCAATATCAACAATTACAAGTTATCTATGTATGAATTTGTGTAAGTGAAGAAAGTTTTTTGTATAATTGACTACTGGATATGCTCATTACCTAAACTACCTACTTATATAATTGTCAAAAATGTAGTTCATTTGTATTTTCATAGATAGAAGTAAGTTCATAGAAAAATTTATTATCGATATTTTCCTTGAGTCAAGGAGATTCAATTCTACAAGTACATCATTAGTGGTTAGAGGAAGTTATATTTTAAATGGAGGTCTAGTGGTACATTAAAGTTTTCATGGTCAAGAACATTATGACCTATTCTCCTGTCTACAAAATTTAGTCCATAAGGCCCATCATGAAATGTCTTGAGAATATAATGAATTTCATCATCAGACACGATCTAATTTGTTAATCAAAACTAGTGTGGAAGAGATAACCATTCCAATAAGAAGAGGCTTATTGGTATAAAATTAAAAAATAATAATATTTATGGCAAATTGTATTTTTTATATATTTGAAAAAAATATTTTGTTTATTTTCACAAATTGAAAAATAAAAAAGTAATTTAAAAAACATAAAAAACAAAATACTGAAATATATAAATAAATAAAATTTATATATTATATCTACAAATATATATTTAAATAAATAAAAATTATATTAATTATATTTATATGATAAAAAAATAAATAAATAAAAACAAATAAATAAATATAATATTGATTTCAGTTCAACATTTATGTATATTATTACATTCTATTATTCGAGGTACATTTTATTATTACTCAAACTTTGTTCTGCTGCACTCTCTCACTCCTTCAAAACACTCATTTCTAACATGTTCAGCATCTCGCGAAGCATTTCGTTTCTGTATCCCTCTGACCAAATGAGATCAGACTACGGCCCGAATTACAAATGAAGTACAGGATTAAATATTTTCTTAGTTTTTATTAGTTTAAGTTAAGTTTTGTTTAACTCCATCTATTTTAATATATAGAGATCAAAGTTTACTTTGTTTGAGTCCATCTGTTTTAGTATATCGAGATTCCCACTAAATTATTATTATGTTTTTTTGAGTTTCGTTTTGTTTAACCCGGTCTATTTATGATCGATGCTATCGTAGTTTTGTTTTTTCCATTAAATTAATATGTTTATGATCGATGCTATCGTTAACGGGAAAAAAATCTTGAATTCTTTTATGGTCTTTTTTATATATAAAAAAATACATGTCATGATATATATTTTTCATTATTTATATATATTATATATTTGTATTTTTTATAATCATATATTTGTTTATTTGTTTTCATTATAAAACTACATTCAGTTGTATTTATGATAAAATATATATTTTTGGTGTAAGGTTATATGAATTTGTTATTTAATTATGTTGGCTATAATTTTTATGTTTTCTTCTTTTTAAATATGGAAATGTATTTTTATTTAACATGCATTTAAATATTGCAGGGTTATTATTACTTTATCAAAAATACTAATGTTACAATGTATTTTTTTTTTTAAATTGCTAGAAGTTATGCTTTTATTTTTAGGTTTTAAAATTGCACTCTAAATGACATAATGGGTTGTGATTCATTTATTAATATAATAAGAACGATTTCATGTTTATAATGTATATAAAATTGTATATTGTCACCATATATTTTGGATGAAATAATTAGTTTGAGTTAATGCTAAGTAATTTGAAGTGAAGTTTGTATTTTTTATAAAATTGTTAGAATGCATGTTTCTATATTTAATTTGTTAAATTCCACTTTAAACGACACATGATTCTTCTATTAATATTGTATAATCTTCATGTTTATGATGTATATAAAAATGTATATTGTCACCATATATTTTTTTTGAAAGAATTAGATTCACTTAATGCTATGTAATGTTAAGTGAAGTCAAGTTTCAAAATTAGATTTAAGATTTAAGTTTTAGGTTTAGGGGGAAGAGAGTGAGGGAGTGATGGTGACATAGAGAAAGAGAGAGAGGGGTGAATGGGTAAGAGATGATTGAGAGAGAGTCTAAGAGACTGAAATATATTTAAGAGAGAGAGAGAGACGGGGGAGGGGAACGTGGAGAGAGAATGAGAGAGAATAAGAGAGAGAGGGATTAAGATAGAAAGAGTAAGAAAGGGAGAGAGGGAAGGAGTGAAAGAGACATAGAGAAAGGAAGAGAGAGAGGGAGAGCAGGGGTGGATATCGAGAGAGAGATAGGGAGAGAGAGGGACATGGAGAATCAGAGGGAGGAAGAGTGAGAGGCGGAGGGAGAGGACATGAGAGATAGGGAGAGCGAACGAGGAGGAAGGAGACAGAGAGGGAAATGAGAGAGGGAAAGAAAAAATGAAAGTGGAAGAGGGGAGAGAGAGAGTGAGAGTGAGAGGAGTAGCGAGAGAGGGGAATAAATTTAAAGAGAGAGAGAGAGATTGAGAAGGTTATAATATTACAGAGATTATGTGAGATAGTCATTTTGAGAGTGAGAAAGAAAAATATTGGGAGACAGTGAGAGAAGGAGATATCAAGAGAGAGCAAGAGCAAGTGAGAGAAAGAAATTGAGATATAGATGAAGAGAGGGAGGGAAACGGAGAGGAGGAGAGAGGGGGGAAGGGAAGAGGAAGTAGAAAGGGAGTGAGCAAAAGAGAGAGAGAGAGAGAGAAAGAGAGAGAGGGAGAGGGGGAAGAAAGGGAGTAAGAAAAAGAATGAGAGGGTGACAGATTGAGAGAGAGAGAGAGAGAGAGAGAGAAAGAGAGAGAGAAAGAGAGAGAGAGAGAGAGAATGATACAATATCATAGAGAGAGTGCGAGAGACACACAGTAAGATTCATAGAGAAAAAGATTAAGAGACATTGTGAGAGAGAGGGATAGCATGAGTGAGATAGAGAAAGAGTTATAGAGAGTGAAAGAGAGTTCGTTGTTGAAATTTAACATTGGTTTTTGAATTTGTTTTTTTGAACAATTTTTTTGTGATTTATTTCCACCTTAAATTTATAGATAACACAAGGTAATTTTTGTGGAGGTGAACCAACAGAGATCTATCTTTACTTTAGATTTATCAAGCACTAAGAGGGATCAAATATTTCAACATGAAAACCTCTTTTTTTGGCGCAAAACTCAAAGAAAGGTTTGCAACTTGAAAGACCTTATCACTCTATCTACTTAATAGGTTTGAATTTAAGATGGATCTAGGATAAATTTTATAGAAGATGCATTATAAGGAAAGTATGGATGTTTATGAAGAATGAATTGATGTCTCCTAACATTTAAAATTAATTTATATATCTATGATAAGGTTAAAAGTGTTGAATATAATTGTAAATCACATAAACACATATAAATAATATCAATAATCCTGATACATAGAATGTAATGGTCCTCATATTTTCTTTGTCCACGACATTAAATGGTGAACAAAATGAAAAAACTAATACAAAATTTTAGATAATATTGATTAGTTTTCTGTAACCTTTATAAAGTTATAAATTTTATTAATTTAAAATTACAATTCCTTCAATATTCATGACTTTTGTATTGGACTAAATGATCAAAATTATAGTTCAAATAAAAACTTAAAAAATCAATAAAATATTTTATTTACCTAAAATTCATAAAAACTTTGAAAATGTATGTTAATTGTTTCAGAGAAGAGGCATAAAATAAAAGGTTTCTTTTGGTATTATTTATTTTGTAGTAATCTAAATATATTTCAACACAAAATTCATCCTTTAAACAGAGTCTCACAATATAACTTTTATGTTGATATTTTGACTGCACTAGATTTATGGCTAACTCAAAACAACATAATAGCAATTAACTTTTATTTACCTCAAATAATCCCTACATTGCACAATCTAGATTAAGATCCATGTTTTCCTCTCTAGGCATCCCTCAACATTTTTATCTAATATAGATAGATATATGATTGGTATATACTCTCCCTTTACAACTTCTGTTGCTAGCAGGTGGATATATTGTGACAACACATAATTAGTGACCACTGAGTTCAAAGATCTATAGTTTCCTAGACTCATAAAATTGTGTTTTTCATTATTCCTGGTGGAATCAAGCATATTAGTAGACATGAAAGCACAAATTAATATGTTACTAGAACACCAAATAATTTTTAATATCCTCTCTATATCTCAACAATAATCTTCTAAATTTTCAATGATGGTATGTCTTCTTTCTATCCATAGCTATATGAATATGAAATTGTACATATTAGTGTTACAATTCATGGAGTGAAATCGTCACATATGTAGCTAAAGGCTAGACTAAAATATGTTTGAGACAAAGGCATAAACCATCATAATACCTACACATATCCCTTATACGAGGATTTAGGGCATCATTCGTACAACCAGTGTAGCCTAGCCCAACCCAGCCTAATCTAGCATACACTATTCTAGCCTAGCCTATACTAGTGTTGCATAGCATAATCTAATCTAGCCTAATCCAACCTATCCTAATATAGCCTCTCCTAGCTTAGCCTAGCCTAATCTAGCCTACCCTAACCTAACTTAGCCTAGCCTAGTGTAGCCTAATCCAATCTAATCTAGGCTAATCTAGCCTACCCCAATCTAGCCTAGCCACTAGGCTAATCTAGCCTGGCCTAATCTAGCATAGCCTAGCATATCCTAGACTAAAATAACTTTTCCTAGCCTAGCTTTACCTTAACTAGCTTATCCTGAGCTAGCCTAGCCTAACCTATCCTAAACTAGATTATCTAACATAGCCTAACACATGTCTAATCTAGCCTAAACTAGTTGAGTGTAACCCAACATAGCCTGGCTTAGCCTAGCCTCATTTAAACGAGCCTAGTCTACCATGGCCTCAACTAGATCAGCCTACCCTATTCTAAGATTAGCCTAGGCTAGGCTAGCCTAAATTAGCTTGGCCTTCTCTACCCTGTCCTAACCTAGCCTAGCCTAGGCTAGGCTAGCCTAAACTAACTTGGCCTTCTCTACCCTATCCTAACCTAGCCTAGCCTGACCTAAGCTAGGGTAGCCTATCGTAGGCTTGCCTAAGGTAGCCTACCCTAGCCTACCCCAGACTAGCTTACCCTAGCCTGCCCCAAACTAGCTTACCCTAGCCTATCCTAGCCAAGCCTAGCCTAGCCTAAAATACAAATTGTTAAAAATCTTCAAGTTTAAACATTTCAGATTACCTATCCTAGCCTTCCCTACCTAATCCTAGCCTACCATAACATATCCCAGCCTACACTAGCCTAGCCTAGTCTAGCCTAGCCTAGACTACACTACCCTAGCCTAACCTACCATACCCTAACCTACCCTAGCCATACCCTACCCTACCATAACATAGTCAGACCTACCTATCCTTGCCTAGCCTACCCTAGCCTACCTTATGCTACCCTACCCTAGCCTACCATACACTAAACTAGCCTTGCCTACCCTACCCTAACCTACCCTACCCTATATTACCCTTCCCTAGCTTAGCCTACCCTACTCTAACCTAGCCTACCCTACCCTAGACTACCCTAGCCTACACTAGCCTATCCTACCCTATCCAAGCTTAGCCTAGCTAGCCTACCCTACATTATGCTAACCTACACTACCGTAGTCGAGCCTTGCCTACCCTACCCTAACCAACCCTACCCTAACCTACCCTAGCCCACCCTACCCAACCCTAGCCTACCTAGCCTAGCCTACCCAACCTACCTATCCTACCTAGCTTACTGTAGTTGACCTAGCCTACCTAGCATAACTTAGCCCAGCGTAGCCTACCCTAGCCTACCCTATCCTAAGCCTAGCCTAGCCTGCCTAAGCCAAGCCTATCCCATCCTCCCCTAGCCTAGCCTACCTTAGCCTAGCCTAGCCTACCTTAGCCTAGCCTAGCCTAGCCTAACCTAACCTAACCTATGCTACCCTAGCCTAGTCTATGCTAAACTAGCCTACCATACCCTAGACTACCCTATCCTACACTAACCTAGCTTACCCTAACTTAGTTTTGCCTAGCCTACCTACCCTACCTTACCCTAGCCTTGCCTTCCATACCCTGCCCTATCCTACCCTAGCTTAGCCTATCCAAGTCTACACTACCCTGCTCTATCTTAGCCTTGCTTAGCCTACCCTCCTCTACCCTACCCTACCCTTGTCTAACCTATCCTACCATAACCTAGCTTAGCTTAGCTTAGCCTAGCCTAGCCTAACCTATCCTAGCATATCATAACCTACAAACCTAGCCTAGCCTTGCCTATCCTACCATACCCAAGCTTAACCTAGCTAGCGTACCCTATGCTACGCTACCCTACACTATCACAATCTAGTCTGGCCTACCCTAGCCTAACCTACCATTGCCTACCCTACCCTACCCTAGCCTACCTAGCCTACACTAGCCTACCCTACCCTACCTAGCATAGCATAACCTATCCTAGGCTAGGCTACCTAGCCTACCCTAGCATAACCTAACCTACCCTAGCGTACCCTATCCTAAGCCTAGCCTAGCCTACCTAAGCCAAGCCTATCCTATCCTAGCCTAGCCTAGCCTACCATAACCTAGCCTACCCTAGCCTAACCTATGCTAGCTTAGCCTAGCTTAGCCTTGCCTACCCTAGCCTAAGTTAGCCTATTCTACCCTAGCTTAGCACACACTACCCTAGCCTAGCATATTCTACCCTAACCTAGCCTAACATATCCTAGCCTACTCTATTCTAACCTACCTAAGCCTAGCATAGCCTCGCCTATCCTAACCTACCCAAGCTTATCCTAACTAGCATATCCTAGCCTATCCTACCTTACCATAGCCTAGCCTAGCCTAGCCTATCCTAGCTTAGCCTAGCCTACCCTAGCCCAACCTACCTACCCTAGCCTATCGTAGCCTACCTACCCTACCCTAGCCTACGCTCGCCTACCCTAACTTACCTAGCCGCGCCTAGTGTAGCCTAGCCTATTCTAAACAAGCCTAGCTTACTCTACCCTAGCCTACCCTACCCTACCCTAGCATAGCCTAACCTGCCCTATCTTACCCAACCTAGCCTAGCATAAGCTAGCCTACCCTAACCTACCTAGCCTACGCTACCATGCACTAGCCTAGCCAAGTCCACCTAGCCCAGCGAAGCCTACCTACCCTAGCTTAGCCTACCCTACCCTTGTCTAACCTATCCTACCATAACCTAGCTTAGTTTAGCCTACCCTAGCCTAGCCTAACCTATCCTAGCATATCATAACCTACATAAACCTAGCCTAGCCTTGCCTATCCTACCCTACCCAAGCTTAATCTAGCCAGCGTACCCTATGCTACGCTACCCTACACTATCAGAGTCTAGTTTGGCCTACCCTAGCCTACCCTAGCCTAACCTACCATGGCCTACCCTACCCTAGCCTACACTAGCCTACCCTACCCTACCTAGCATAGCATAACCTATCTTAGGCTAGCCAACCTAGCCTACCCTAGCATAACCCACCTACCCTAGCATACCCTATCCTAAGCCTAGCATAGCCTACCTAAGCCAAGCCTATCCCATCCTAGCCTAGCCTAGACTATCATAACCTAGCCTACCCTAGCCTAACCTACGCTAGCTTAGCCTAGCCTACCCTTGCCTACCCTAGCCTATGTTAGCCTATTCTACCCTAGCCTAGACTACTCTATCCTAACCTACCTAAGCCTAGTGTAGCCTCGCGTATCCTAACCTACCCAAGCTTATCCTAACTAGCATACCCTAGGCTATCCTACCTTACCATAGCCTAGCCTAGCGTAGACTATCCTAGCCTAGCCTAACCTACCATACCTTGTCCTACCCTACCCTACCGTACACTACATAGACTACACTAGCCTAGCCTACCCTAGCCCAACCTACCTACCGTAGCCTATTGTAGCCTACCTACCCTACCCTAGCCTACGCTAGCCTACCCTAACTTATCTATCCGAGCCTAGTGTAGCCTAGCCTAGTCTAGTCAAGCCTAGCTTACTCTACCCTAGCCTAGCCTACCCTAGCATAGCATAGCCTAACCTGCCCTATGTTACCCAACCTAGCCTATGCTAAGCTAGCCTACCCTAACCTACCTAGCCTATGCTACCATACCCTAGTGTAGCCAAGCCCACCTAGCCTAGCCAAGCCTACCTACCCTCCTCTAGCCTATCCTAGCCTACTCTACTTAGCCTAATGTAGCCTAGCCAAGCCCACCTAGCCTAGCCAAGCCTACCTAGCCTAGACAAGCCTACCTAGCATAGACAACCCATTTTAGCCTAGCCTACCATAGCCTAGCCTACCCTATCCAGCCTAGCTTATCCTACCCTACCCTACCCTTGCCTAAGCTACCTAACTTAGCTTAGCCTAACCTAACCTACCCTAGCTAGCCTACCTTACCTTACCCTACCCTAGCTAGCCTACCCTAACCTATCTAGCCTACCCTAGCCTACCCTAGCATACCCTATCTATCTAGCCTACCCTAGCCTACCCTAGCATACCCTATCCTAATCATAGCCTAGCCTACCTAAGCCAAGCCTATCCCACTGTAGCCTAGCCTACCTTATCCTAGCCTACCCTATTCTAGCCTACCCTAGCCTA
>APFE030459961.1:0-16482 GCA_000404065.3 Pinus taeda
CACATTGTGTTGGAAAAAAATATAAACATGTCCGAATTTTCCATGAAAATGAAACACAAAAAAAACAAGGAAAGCTTAATGTTATCAGGACTAAGATCTTAGTATGGAAGAAAGGAGGAGCTGTGGTATCTTTGCTTCAACATATAACATTATGACTCAGCTAGCAGGTTATATTGGGAACGCTTTCCTTCTCTCCATGCTTCCTCTGTTCTCAACTGTCTGTGAAGGATTGGATTCTAGCATTAATTCCTTGCAAGTGAGACCAACAACCATTGAAGTTCTGACTCCCTACAAAGCAACTTCACAAGACCAAATCCCAGCTTCAAAAGGTTCTCAACTTCAAGAGACCAAATCCCAGTTTCAGAAGGCTCTCAACTTCAAGAGACCAAATCCCAGCTTCAAGATGCCTCTGTACAGAGATTAGGCAACAGATAAGTTCCATCGAATAATTGTGTTTTCTTATCCCAATATGTTGGAATCTATGGTCAGCTTTCAAGGAAGTACCTCCCATCATAGTGGAGCGAAGGCTTTGATTCAAGCACTTCTTACTCTACTCCAAATGACACTCCTCTGGAGGATACCCTGTTGAGGGTTCCTGTAAGGCAGACAAAGATATACTTCGACATATTAACAAGTGGCGAATAGTTTTGTCAATCACGACAAAGCAGTATTGAGAAATTACAAACTATAAGGATGACTGTCTCAGTAAGTCAGTTTCAATGCAACTGTTTATGTAGCTAAGTGTCACGCTAAGTATGTATTGCCTCTAAACAAGACTTCACAGTATGTAAACTATCTTTCGTAATATAAACATAAATTGTTCTTGTTTAAAAAATAAAAGAATGAATTCATGTTCGCTTTTATATCCCAGAACACCATACATGTTGGACCTAGATTTGCTAGCATAATTTTGGGTATACCTTTCATACTTTTTTCCAAATATGAATCAGTAAACCTATGGTGTTGTTCAAGCTCAACATAAAAACAATATCAAATTCCATTAAACATAGCATCAAGATGGGGAGAAAGGGAATACTGTGAACGCGCGTGTGGGGCATAACTTATATGTGCTTCAAAACCAACGGAACACCCCTGTTCCAACTGCAGGAGGCATGAATCCACCTAATTTGGCCTTACACTAAACCGTTCGTCATTTTGTTAGAAATCAAGCGAGAAGTAACGGACTTTACTGGAAATTGATAGTATATAACAGAAATGAAGAAGACATCCATGGCCATCTCCCTTCTTATATCTCATGGTCATTAGTGAATATATTTCAAAGCTCGTTGCTTCTTGCTTTCCGGATCTTTGGTCTGTGTAGGAGGATGTTCGTTACACTCACAGCCCTGAAATTGCAAGCGGTACAACAGATCCTATCATTCACAAAATAGAGAATAATGACATCCAGAAAAGCATAACACAAGCAGAGGTCAGCGAGGGAGTTTATTGGACAAACCCAAGAGAATTACAATGCAAGCAGAGATGAGAACCGAGTAAAAATTGATGGTGCAAACAAAGATTAGTAAATTTTATTTTCTCCACTAGCTAAAAAAGAGAAAATGCTGGATAATCCTTAATTCTGTCCCCGTAGTCTGCACAGAAGCAATGACAAAGATATTGGTGGGCGAGTCGTATCTATTCACACTAGCGATCCTCCAGAGAACAGGAAGGTGATCAAATTGTGATTTCCACAAGGCCTTTCAAGAATGGACAGGAGTCAACCAGAGCGAATAATTAGTGATGATGAATGGCTGGAGGCATGAATCCACCTAATTTGGCCTTCCAGAACAACTGATAATCTGAACTATCTTCTCCTGTACTTCAAACTTGAAGAAAAACAAGAAATATGAAGCCAACTTACCCTGATTCAAAAGCCGGCTACAGATGGGCAGGACCCGCATAAAGGGGCTTAATTTCTTGCGCTCAGCCAACAAAAGTACCGACTGTTGTTGCTACTGCAATGGCACGAGCCGTTCAAATCCAAGAAACCATGGATACCAAAACAAGAGAAGAATAAGTGGATTGAAAATGCAAGAATATCGCACCGAAACTATTGTTGTTAAATAGAAAATTAAGATTGGTGAACTACGATCAAAAAACCTATTTCAAAACAATTTTATACATGATGAATTCATGAAAATAGGGAGCCGGGAGCCATATACACCATGAATCCGGAATTCATGAAACAGCGGGCTGAATCTGTGAAAACAGGGAGCCGCCCTCCATTTGGAAAAAATTAAGCTCTGCCCTCCATTTCAAAACAAATTTAACCTTCCAAGAACAAATCGATCTTCACAATTTCACTACCAAACCAGAAAAAACCAAACAGTAAATCAGAAATCGCGATTTTGATCTCCAAAAACCAGGAGCAAATATCAAAATGGGGCGATTTTAAGAAAATTCGATTTCGTAAATATCAAAATGGGGCGATTTTAAGAAAATCTGATTTCGGTTAGGGTATCTGCCCTGGGCGAAAGTAAAAAAATAAATTAATTTTTAAATAAAATGAGGGCTAACTATATAAAAAAGTTTTTATTATTTTAATTAAAAATTCGCCCCATTAAAATATAAAAAGCCTTAAATTTCGCCTTTGGGCGATTATTCACCCCTAAAATCACCCCTGGTATCAGCATTCATTGGTTCACTTGACAGTTGCTTCTATTGTTGCTAGTTGATACCACTCCACCTTATATGTTGCAGTCAGTCATGGCGACATTCTATATGCCGGCACCTGAGTTTGCAGTGTAGTACCATCCTTTTCCATCATGTTCAGTTGGTACCTTATGGGATTAATCTTTGATATCAGTGATACGTTGTATTTCTCAACATCCTTGACAGTATATGTGATATTCAGACATGTACTTGTTCGATCATGATCAGATGATCCATTATGTATTTTCCAGTCATTTATACTTGTATACTTACTGGATCCGCTTGTACTTGATATGCGGACATGCTTTGATTTCTTTGAGCATGGGTATGCCCGCCTCAGACGGTGTTTCTTTCTGATCTCCTTTTGTGGCTTGGCAGGCTGAATTCTGGTGAAGTACTCCTCGGTTTTTGGCATATTTCCTTTCCATGTACTTGCTTAATATATTTCAGCCATCATGTTCCCCTTCTGACCTCATATATTAGGGTGCATCTGTTATAGCTCCAAATCTCACTATTATGGTTTGTGATGCTGCACTCATGGCCTAGGGCAACCCCTCCTTCCAGACCTGGTCCAAAATCTAAAAAACAGTGTTTTATTCCATGTACGCGACATTGCCCTGAGTTAAACGCGTGTATACGCGGGTTCATATATACCCAGCCCGCGTATATGTATTAAAACACTTCAAAAATTATAAAACTCCTTATTTTTGGGCAGAGATCGCAGGTTTTACCTGCTGATCACCTGTTAGTGCCCATGGCCTCAACTGTCCCCAACCAATTCCTAACTAAAAAACTACTTTGGAATTGGTATAAAATGACACCAAAGGGAAGGCCTAAGGAGGAGAGAGTATAGAGAAAGGTTATTATACTGAGATTTCCCCCTGATCAGGTCTGAAGACCCTTGTGCCTTCTGCACTTCCCCCATTTTGTATAGGAAACCCTTGTTTCCTTGTGATTGGATGTTCATCCCTTATTTATGACATCTTGGAGTGAGTATTGGAAGGAGACCTACTAGAGGCTTGAGGCGGGATGGATCCAGAAGGAGGCTGAGCTTTGAGCCTGCAGAAGTGGTTCAGGTGATATTGCTCTTTTTTGTACTATTCTATTTTTCTAATAAAGAAACACGTCTTGTTCCCGATATGCTTCTTTCTTTATGTTAATGATGTTCATGTTTGAATTTCATGTATGAATGGATGTCTAAAAGTTTATAACTAACTCCTTTCTTGTATAACATAAAGATGATTTTTGTATAAATCTATGTCCATATACTGCTGCATTCTTTGGAATTGTTGGTTTTGCAGGGCAAAGGAGCGAAAGGGATGTGAAGAAGGGTTTGGACCATTGAGGAAATACCCGAACGTAGGACCTGAGGTACGTCCTTATTAGCTTAGAAATAACTTTTTCTAGCATAATGGCTGTGTGTGTGCATTTTTCTTGGTTTAGACAACTTTCAGTCTGCTAGGGTTCCACCCAAAAGCCCTAGGGGATAAAATCCCTCAACAGAATTGGCAACTCCGCTGGGGACAACACTCTTGTTGTTCCTATTTTGGGTGTTTGTCAAGCCTATTAGGGCTCAATTGCTTGCTGGTTTATTGTTATTGTCTGGTCTGTTTTTGACTTCCGAGTTTTACCAGTTTCTTGAGTCTGTTTTTTATTTTTCCTGAAATATTATATATACATTGTTTTGTTTAGTTACAGAAGCATATAAACACTTGTTGCCTTAAGTAAACCCGCGTATACGCAGGTTTCCTCAGAAACAGTCACGTATACATGCAGTCTGCACTAAGTACAGTCGGGTATACCTGGCAACTTTTAGGATTTATAAATATTTTTGTCTCTGGAGTTTGTCTGGTGTTTTCAGTCGGTTTGAGACAGTCATTTTTGTCAATATCAGTTCTCTGTTTTACAGCAAGCATCCTTACTCCGATTTCTCTCTAATTATAAGGAGTTTTGGTCTTGTTTTGTGTTTGCAAGTGTCATCATCTTTTTGCTAAAAATATGCAAGATTTCTTGATGGGAATCTTGGCTGCTCGGAGTTATCAGAGCATAAATATTGTTATCAATCTTTGTGTTCAACTTTGCCTTTTGGTGGCTTTTTGTTTGCTCAACGAAATTGATCTTTATGACCATTTACTTCTTTGTTTCATCAAAGTTGTCATTTGATACTTTCTTGAAACTGTCTTTTTGATCTTTTTTGGTCTTTGTTACCAAAGCTTTCCTTGCTGCCTTCGATTGTCAAAAAGCTTTTTTAAACACATTTGTTTTTTGTTGAGTTTTCATTCTTTGTTGGGTGTCAACTTGAAAAAAGTGTTTCTTGCTTTTTGTTTCAATCGCGAAGTGTCAGTTTTTGTTGAGAGCATTTTCAAAAGACCTTTTTGTTGCTACTTTCAAGTGAACTTTTTGAAAAGTTTTAGTTTTGCTTTCTTGAATTTGCTTTTCATTTAGTTTCCTTTTGCTGAATGAAAGTGTTTTCTGTTATCTTGAGTTTTGCTTTTAGTATTTAGATGAATTGTAGCATCTTAGATTCCATCTAAATATTGTAAGTGGCAAAAGAAAATTTGATAAACAAAACAAATTTCATTTCTTGTTAGAGTAGTTTTCAATCTTGCATCAAGCATTTAGTTTTGCATTAGGATAGATTTGCATCTCTTTTGGCATAAAATAGTTTTGTTAACTTTTGAGTGTGAAGTGTGAATGAAAAGAAAAGAAAAGTTTGTTTCATTAGAAGTTTCCTTCTGAACCCTGTAGAGATTACGTTTCATCGAAAAACAATGACAAAGTGCATACGCATATAGTTAAGTTTTATTAATTTCTTTTGCGTAGAAAAAACACACCACTAGTTTCACTTCCATCATCCTTTGACTTAAAGAACAACCCTTAAAATCAAGCACTAATTAAAATCAACTAGAAATTTTTCTTTTAAGTTAAATACACAAACAAGTTTTAGGATTTTAGGGCCTTGGAATAGGCGAGTGGAGAGTTAACTCTCCAAGGCCATATTAAATGTCAAAACATAGGAGTCTGATTAAAGAGAGAAAATCCAATAGGGTTAGGAAGACCAGGAAAGCTCCAGATCTGGGAGTTAAGCACGAGGGTCTGTGAAGATAGGGAAGAGAGATACCCCCTCTCCTACTTGTCTGAACTTACCTCACGACTGTTCCTCCTGGCTTCTGTGACAAGTTGGTGTCCTTAGTTTCCACTCCTAGGAAACTACATAGGTGGCTGCGGAGGGGAATCCCGTGGCACCTGAGGTTGATGTTGTATCACTCTCAACAGCACTACTGAAGGGCACCCTTGCAAAGCTTGAGGGCTTGCACCAGCACAGAGTGTTGTTAGGAGGTCAGCGTAACTTCCTCTGATACCTTCTCTGATATGCCTAGGCCCTCATCATCCCAGACTATCTTCGGAAGGCCCTTTCTTTTCCACTTTCTCGTATTTTGGTGTCCGGTCCTAATCACCCGGAGCGGAAATACTTGGAAGTTGTTTTGATTGGTTGTATCTTTAGGGACTTTTTAGTGGGTGCTCTGTGCTCTTAGTTGGCCTAGCTTTAAATTTTTTGAGTCTTTAGTTAGATTTTAAACAAAGAATTCAAAGTGGCTGACCGATCTCCCAGACGGTCTCGAAGACTTCGTGGTCTCTCGCCACCAAGTTCAGAGCCTTCTCCGAGAAGGCGCAGAGGTAACACTACCAGTGGGTTTCATCCGACTGCAATTGACGCATCGGGGATTGATCCTCCCCTCCGAGGCAATAGTATTGAAGCAAGGCCTGGTACTTCCATTGAACAAGAAAGGAACCCACCAGTTCCTTCTCAAGTTCCCTTACAAGCGGAGGATAGTATTGAGGTAGAAGAACTTTCAGAGTCGTTAGCGGCTCTGAATTCTCCCCTACCATCAAGTTATCCACACGTATTGCAATACGTTGGAACTCCATCACAAAGACCGTCAAGTCCAGGTTACGCTACGCGCTTACCTTCGATGACCACTACGAGAAGCATGGCTTCTACTAGTGCTACGACTGCACAGACTCCTATATCTGTGCAAGGAGGTGGAACTATATCCATCCCCTCTGTCTCTTCATTCGGATCTTCTAATAGCATGTCTGTTTTTGGGTCTACCTCCATTCCATCTACGAGTGGAAGTTCCCAAACAAATGCTTTCAGTTCTAGGTACTTCCCATTTGGCGCCCAATCATCGGGCATTCCTTCAGCTCCGTTCGGGGCCGCCACATCCACGATGAGTGCGTCGGCTTCGTTCCAAGGTTTTCCCTTTGGAAGTGGTCATATACCACATTCCAACCCTACAGTAGGATCTATGCCTTTTTCTTCAGTAGGACAAAGCAGCAATCCTTTCCAAGGTTGGAATAACCCTGGGCTTAGTAGTGCCGGAACTGGGAATCCATTCCTCGACCAATATGGGAATAGGCCATATACCACAGTTAGTTCATTCCAAAGCATTCCTCCCCTAGCTTCGGCTTGGAATCCATATCAGGGGTTGTCAACACCTTACAATCCTTTAGGAGGAAACTTTGCAAGGTATAGTGGATATACGGCCGGAGTTGGTCAAAGTCTGAGATTTGTTGGGTCACAAGGCCTCCCTTTTGGCTCGGCGAGTTCTGTTGGTTACTTCGGGCAGCCTGGTGCCTCCCAAAATCTAGGCCAATCTTTTCAGAGCTTCAGGACGGCCGCCCAGTAAGGGTGGAATCCCCGAGCCCTGCCTAGACTTCCGTTTCTGGCAACGTTAAACTTGCCAGACCTCACTAAGTTAACTAATGACCCAATCAAGTATAATCTGGCTTGGCCTCCGGTCTCGACTAAACTCCCTTCGGATATTCCAAAATTCGAAGGGAAAAGTGGTGAGGATCCGGGCAACCACGTAACCACGTTCCACTTATGGTGCTCATCGAACTCCCTGATCGATGACTCAGTTAGGTTGAGATTATTTCAATGCACCTTAACTGGCAATGCGGCTAAGTGGTATATAGAGTTGCCTGGGGGCAACTTTTCATCATTCGCCGGCAACTTTTCATCATTCGCCGACTTAGCCAATATTTTCTTGAACCATTTTCAGTTGCCCGTCCGGTATGATGCCGGAACTGAACTGCTGGATACTTTTTGTCAGGATAGGGCAACTCACATTTCCGATCACATATAGGAATGGAGACGGAGAAAGAGGCTTATTAAAGCTGGAATCCCTCCGGAGTACCGTCTCGAGTGGTTCTTGAAGTCTTTGGTACCTGAGATCTCCAAGTATGTCTCCATGTCAGGGGCCTATTCCGAGGAGCAAGCCATTTTTAGGGCCCAACAATTAGAACTGATCTACTCTCAGTCTGGGATCCTACAAAAATACTTGCCAGATGCTCCTGTGTTGTAGATCTAAACCGGAAATATTATGATAATAGAAATAACCCAAGAATAACAAGGTAGAAATAGATAGAAATGCTTCTTTATTGATCAAACCCTTATGGTAGGGCAACACCATACATTCACTCCTTAAGGAAGGAGAACACTCCACAAGCCATATGCCTGTTCATACAAGAATACTTCTCTTCATATCTCTCATGTGGAGTCTCTAGCCTCTATATAGGCCTTATACATACAATACCATGCATCATTACCATGGTTTCCTCATACCAGCAACTAATACCATGGGCCCCTTACATTATTATTAACTACTTGTGGTCCCTTACATGACATGGGTTAACCACCTTATTTATTACTATGGCCCATCCCATTATTACATTATTACCTTGGGTACCTCCCTCGGTACCCCATATTAACCCCCCTAGGTATATAACAATGTTGTAGCATTTAGTGCATTTTATAATGTGAATAGCCTTATACAAATGCGAATATTAGAGTATTTTTCTCAACAATATTCACTAATGTGTTTTGATCTAAGGCACAGTTTTGTTGGATTCAATAATTTAAAAACTAGTATTGTGTGGAAGGAAGATGTGTGGAAAAACTATGCTGAGGGAGACTGTATGCAGGGGTATGGAATGTTACAGTAGAGCAATTCTAAATATGGAGATATATATCAAGATTACATTGTGGAGGAAGTTGGATTTCATTGTGTGGGATTGATGTGCTATGTAAGAGCTAGAGTGCCACATTTATAAGTAAACCTCCACACTTTCTATAATAAAAGTTTATTTGACTAAGGTAAGCGGGAGAACTGTGGGAAGAGAGAATGCATATGGAAGTCTAGAACATCGTGGCACACTTGTATTTTTATTGTGCACAATTGTGCGACTACACAAATCACAAATTAAAAAACAAATTTCATCTTGCATTGGACAATAAGTGTTTAGTTCACAAATTCTCAAAAAAATCTAATTTTTTGAGGCTTTCATGATTATAAATGTAAATTAGCATGGAGAACATAAAAAAATTTTAACAATTAAAAATGATCATACTTGCATTCATCAACTATTTTATTGTCCATAAAATGGATGGTACAGAATATCGAGTCAATAACTAGTATTTTATAGAAGTAGGGCGTGTGAGAGAACTATGTGGAGGGAGAGTTAATGTTGAAGTATGAAACATAACAATATAACAATTTAAGATGCGAAAATATTGAAGGAAACATTTACACTTCACACAATTAAATCTTCTTCACCTATCACTTACGTTCCTCTTTGTGTGGTAGGAACATGTGTGGGAGGACTGTGGAAATAGAGAATGCATGCAAAGGATTAATTCATTATGGAGGAAGACAACTTTCATTATACAAGATTAATGTGTTGGTGGTCTATGGCCACATAAATGAATACACTGGTGGGGAGACCCATGCAGATGGTGTATATCTAGTCAACAACAAGCCCCTCCATGGTAGTGCCTTTGACGATCCCGATAGAAATCCTGAATCGTCTTGATATCCCAAACGCAAAATATTATGCCGCACAATAAAGGAATAGGCATCGCAACATTTTCCTAAGCATATATATTCCCATGGAAATTGTAACAAAAATATTTTGTAGCCACGCTATCCACATGCCTCTCCACATGTCACCGTTTCTCTCTATAATGTTGATAGCATACCCTTAAACAATGAGTGGAAGTAGAGTGTTGATATCAGCAATAGGATCTCTACTAGATGATACCCAAATGTAGATGGTGCTCCTTCCTCTTTTAAATTTTTGTCTTTCTCCACATCCTCGTTGGTTTTCTAATTTTGATTAGCCCACATGATCATGCAATCTACTAACATTATGATAAGTTATCAGATATATTTCCATTGTGCAGAGATTTTTGTCTAGAGATATTTCATTGTGCGGAGATCTTCGACTATATGGAGAGATTTCATTATGCAGAGAGCTTTCAGTATGCAAAGAGTTTTATGTGGAGAGCTTTCATTATGCAAAGATATTTTTGTGGATATATTTCATTGTGCAAAGAGATTTCATTGTGCGGAGTTTTCTCTACATTCTGCATAATCTTTAATTAATTGATTAAAGGTAGAGGAAGGGATTATGTTGTGTTGCAACTATTACCCTGTTATATATTTGATGTGGTTTGATACCATATTTAAGTATACAGGCCACTCTTATAGTAACCTCTTTAATGGCTATGGTAAAAGAAATTTCATAATTTATGAGTAATTTGATCATGCGTTTATGGAATTATGGTAAGTATTTTGGATTATTGAAGATGATTTTATTGATTCTAGACAAATCAATAGGAAGTGTAGTGATTTTGTTGGAATTTTTTACTCTAACAAATCACACACATGTGAACATGGAAATCCAAGAACACTTCTAGATAGTGATGTTGAAGATTCCAAAGACAAATATGTGGAGGACATGAACGGTTCCACATAAGAAGGAGGTAAAGGAGAAGTACAAATACATGCATTGTGATAAAGTTTAAATGAGCATATATATTTTTAGGTAGATTATCACCATAATGGAATGTTATTAATCTTTGTATGCTTGTTGTACCTAAATTGAGATTGTTTTGATGATGATTTGTAAGGGGTGCATGATTGAGTGTACTTGACATGCCTAAGTATTGGTCCAAGTTAATTTCCCTGGTTGTGTTGTAAGCCTTGTTAAGTCATGCATGTAGTGTTGTGGAATTAACCATTAGATAGGTACAAGTGTGGTATGTGTAGTGTATTTGTATCTAAAGCATGATTTATAATCAAAGTAGCCAGTCATCAATTAAACAGGGGATAAATGTGAGATGGAGTGAGAATTTAAGGGACCAAATCAAAGAGTTTAACATGATTGATGAACCATTTAGGTGAAAAGGATTCCTAGAGAACTAGCCGAGTATAGCAGTTGGTACCCATTTACTTAGATGAATTTGTTTTTATATGGAAATCAATAATCAATTATGCAATTACAAGAGAGAAAAGAGGAATTCACGTTGTGAATAAAGAAAAGGAAAGATAAGAATGACTCAAGAAAATGATTTTGGAGGCACTATAACAGTATTGGTTGGAGCAATAGATGAAATTATGTGGTGGAAAAATGTAGGAAAATTTGTGTCAAATAAATAGTAGACTCATGATCATATGTTTGTAAGCAAGTCTACATATTTATGTTAGATTTTATGGATATTATAATTGTACCTGAGTCATACACCCATTGTAGTGTATGCTTTTGGTCACCCAAAAACCACCTTGAGGGAGGGCCAGCTGAGAAGACCCTAAATTATGGTTGAGAGTAGGCCATGAAATCCGTAGGCATGGTTCTGAGATGGTGATGACTAGTATAAATTTCCTCTACGCAATGAAGCTTTCATTATAAGATCTGCACAAGGAAGCTCTACTATGAAAAAACATAAATTTGAAAATAAAATTGTGAAATTTTACTATTCTTAATGGATTAGACATTAGCATTTCTAAAATTGAACATTGCAACAATAATTTACATTGTAATTGACACATGTTTGCCAAAGTATGAAAATGTAGCATGTGTGGAGTTTCTTACTTTCCTTACTTTGCACATGCACTCCCCACCTACACGTTCTGTTGCACTCTTATATGTGATTTTCATGACAATCTTCGCATAGATTTTGTCTGTATACTGAAACAAATGTACAGGAAAATGACTATGCAGAGCAAGGAACTGACACTTTACCCTGCAATGTCTCGTATGTATGTATACATTTTGCATGCAACATATTTGGTGCAATATTAAAACTTTAGTCTTGTTCAAAAGTAGGTGCAAATATGCAGAAGTTCACACAACCAGAAAAGCTTTACACAAAATTTAATCAGCCACTTAAATCTATACAATAGATAAAATTTCACAAAAAATAGAAAGAAATATTTAAAATCAAATTCCTCCTCCATACATTTCATTTTGTAAACTACAAATCATCAACTTTTATGTTATTTGGTACACATATTTTGTCTTTTGGCTATAATGTTTTTATTAGTAAAACAAACTAGCAATTACTTGACATGGTTATACTTGAGACTGTAATTTCCACAATCCAAATGTGCTATAATGTCAAATAAAAATATTTTTGAAATGATTTATCTATTCATTCATCCATTTCAACATTACTTTCAATTTCCCAAAAGTCGACGATTTTTCACTCAAACCAAGTCACTTCACACAAGGAGAGCTCTACACAATGAAACATTGACTATGACCAAATCAAATTTATTTAATAATATCTTTTAACAATTTCTAAAAATGATAGGGACTTATGATACAATAGATTATTTTGCTAAAGTTGAAAGCAAGATCTCATAATGCATTAAACTATGGGTTTTATTTTTCAAAGAATTTCGAAAAACTCAATATTTACTTTTGTAATAGTCAATGCTAAATTACTCTTTGCAATTAATTTGAGGAGAGAAAAGAAATATTATGGGGGAAGTGCGGCAAAAATGTGTGTGGAGAAATTGGGTGCAGGGAATTTGTTAAGGAGTAGAGACTATGTTGAATCATGCTCTCTTCCTCCACAATGAGCATAAAGCTAAGCTAATTTTGTGAATAGTTATTTCATTATTGAGTGCTTTGACACTGTTATAACTAATATTGATACTAATCCCTGAGAAGATTTCATTTTATTATTATTATTATTATTATTATTATTAATTTTAAACATTTTATCACAGTTTTGTCACAATAAAGCATGGAGCATAAGATATTAAATACTAAAAATAAACTCAATAAAATGAAATTATCATCTCATTGAATTTTAACTAAAAATAAATGCAAATAAGGAAAATAAGTATATGTCAATGCAATAGCAAGAAAAGGGAAAGCTTGAATGATTAACAATGTTAGAATCATTTGTAAATGAAACTAAGAATCACTTTATGAAAAAAAGGATTACAATGTCAATAACAAAGCAAAAAAAAAGGTGTTTCACTACCAAGAAGTAAAATAAGAAAAAGACCGAAAAACATTTTTAGGATTAGTACATATCCAAAATCTATTAACTATGAGGGGTAATTATGGAAAAATATTCTCTATTCTTGAAACCACTGACGATGGAAGCTAAAATTCACAATGTAGATGTTTCTCCATATGAGCCAATCTTCCTTCAAAGTGATCTAGTTTTTCCTATAAATGGTTGTGACCCCTCTGCAAATTTTTTAATTTATCCTACATCTGACATTGGTTGCATTAGAGATCATTCATGAATGAGAAGATAGTATTTTGGTCGTATGCTTGTTTCTTACAAGTTGTTCTAAGAGAATTTTGAGATATTCAAGTTCATTACCAAAGTTGTGTTCATCAAATGTAGTGTCGTTAAAATCAAATTTGTTGTCGGGGTTAGGAATATGCCTCCCCCTATCCAATTCTCTCTATGTGACATTGACTTAACTCTGCTCATTCACCAACTCCACACCTCACTTTGCCTCATTTACATGCCATTTTTTATTTTACCAGGGAACAAAAAAAGAATTGAATATAATAATGCTATGGATAGGATAAAGCAACGACATATTTTACATTAAACAAAATAACAAGTTGGCTAATAATAGTAACAATCCACTTAGGCTTGCATTTCAATAAACCAGGGCCTAGTGCGAAAAGGAATTGTTTAAATGAATAGTCATAGACTGAAAAACAAAAGTTATAAAACAACAACTAATAATAACACAAAGTACTGAAAAAAGAGCATAGAAGTATTCCAACTTAGTTTGTTATCAAATTTGAAAATATCCCAATATTTTTGTGAACTAAAAAATATTTCCATAATCTTAAAATATTTCCATAACTTAATTTTCATATTTTCCTATTTTTCTTTCCGATTAACGTAAGCATTTATTTAGTGAATCGACATTTGTATAATGATTATTTATTTTTAGAAAATTGATCAATATTATAAAATAGTATTTTTGGCATCTATTCAACAAATGCATGCATAAACATTGCTCCACAACCAATTTTTGTTTTATTAGAGTGGAAGGATGTGTGGAAAGCAATATGTGTGGTAGAACCTTCATTTATTATTTTTTACACTTTCATATATGTTACCCATCTACTAATACTCAATTTCTAGAGCATGGATTACAAAATATTAATAAATTAATTAAGGCTAATAATGAAATTGTTATGCCTCACATCACAATTTGCAGAGTACGGGGACGTGGAATTAATTGATTAAAGCATTGTGATGTTTTTGATCTGTCATTAATTGAAAAATTAATAAGTGGTAACGAGAATACATGCAATCAAAATAAAGTCCATAATTCATACAATTTGGAAAAATAACAATAGATGCTTTATTATATTCGATGTGATTTTGTTTGCAAAGCACATTTCATATGTAAATAACCTGACTAGAGGTATTCGTTACAATTTTTTCTTATTCTAAACAATAAAAAAATGTGATAGCAGTAATAAACAAGGATCAAGAAAAAAAAATATTGGAAAAATTCAATAGAATTGAATTTGCATAAGCTTTAAACATATAATGATTTTACCATTACTCTACTACAAATGCATATGATCGCAATAGTACCTTCAAATAATATCTGAAAAATATATTTTTTTATTGATAGAATTAATTCTTAATTAGGTTTTAATCGATTTCTTGATTTTGTATCAATTATTCTTTTATATATTATAATCGTCTAAATGTTGCTAACAAGTAAGGAAATGTAAGCAAGAAGTGTGCGAAGAAAACGAGTTTGTTGATTACGTGTCAATTTACCGAATAAATGGAGAAAAGTTTGTTTTATAATATCTGAAAATATATCTGTTAATCATAGAATTAGATCTCAATTAGGTTTCTACAATGCCTTGATTATATATCCATTATTATTTTATATCTGATAATCGAAAAATTGTTGCAAGAAAAAAAGGCAATGTGCAAAAGAAGTGTGAAAAGCAAACAAGTTTGTTGATTACATGTCGATTCACTTAATAAATGGCGAACAAAATATTTTATAATATTGATAATTATATTATTCTTGATATGTTGATGACCAATAATCATTATACATGTGAAGAATGTGAATATGTAGAGGAATTTTCCATTGTGCAAAAGGAATATGCAAATAGAAGTGTGTGAAGGAGATCCACACATCGTTTCAATTTTCCATGACGCATATTAGCTATGAAAGCCTATGAATATTCTCGAATTGTTTACAAATAATAAATTTTATTAAGCACTCGAAGGATGTGCTAATTACATGTTGATTGATACATTAAATGTTGAAAAGAGTATTTTATAATATCAATAGATACAATTTTATTGTATGTTTGTAACCAGTAATCATTACACAATGCACCAAAGAAAATTCTATTGAGCACTTGAGTGATAACATGATTGCGTATTCATTTGCTAAATAGATATTAAAATTACGTCTAAGCATTAATTAATTCTTCAATTCTAACTTTCAACTCATTTGTAGCATAATCAATATCCATCACTCCAAGTTTCTACATCTTTGCAAACAATTATGTTTCGACATAGGTTTTCCATATATGGCTACCCCGAACACTTTTCCTTTCTCACATTTTGTAGTATTAAATGTTTTCAACATTTTGTATGTTACCTATCATCATTAGAATGATTACATAATATAATATGTTATAAACACTAATTTTTACTAGCAATCCTTGCTTTCACACTAATTCTTCAATTAATAAAGAGACACAACCTTAATAGCACATTGTATGGAAGTATGGTATCTAGCATTTAGTGCATTTGATAATGTGAAGAGCCTTATACAAATGTAGAGTGAGAATATTGGAGTTCTTTGTCTCAACAATATTTTATTTGAGAGATGCGCTAATGTGTTTTGAAGTGAGATGTGGTTTTGTTGGCTTTAGTTGTTTAAAAACTAGTATTTTGCAGAAGGAAGTTGTGTGAGAGAACTTTGCAAAGAGAAAATGGATGTGGAAGTGTAGAACATTGCAATAGACAAATTTAGATTATGGAGATACAAATAAAGCTTTCATTGTGGAGGAAGATGGCTTTCATTATGCAGGATTGATGTGATATGTATGAGCTAGAGTACCATGTCTATAAGTAAACCTTTGTACTTCTCACAATGAAAGCCTCTTTCACTGAGGTATGCATGAGAACTATGCATAGAGAGAATGCATGCCTATTTTCTTTGAGATATGTGATAACATGTTTTGAACTGAGATGTAGTTTCGTTGGCTTCAATCATTTAAAAATTGTATTGTGTGGAAGGAAGGTGTGTGTGAGAATTGTGCGAAAGAACAATGCACATGGAAGTAAAAACAATTGTAGCAGAACAATTCATAATACAGAGATACGAATCAAGCTTTCATTATGGAGGAATATGGATTTTATTGTGTGGGGATGATGTGCTATGTAAGAGCTAGATTGTCACGTATATAAGGAAACCTCTGCACTTCTCATAATGAAAAAAAAAACCA
>APFE030459971.1:0-15701 GCA_000404065.3 Pinus taeda
GAATGGTATTTTCATTTATGAAAAGTCATTTTTAGGAAGAAAAATATAATATTAAATTTAAAAATATAAAATAATATTATAAATATTTAAACCTTTAATTGTAATTTAATTATCTTTACTTAAGTAGTATTTTTAATTATATAGATAGATGTTTATTTTAGAATATGATTCTTAATATAATATAATATTAAAATAGTATATTATAGCATAAACTTAATAATTATATTTTTATTTAAAAAATGTAATTTTCTAATGGAGGCTTATGTGATATCTATATATATAGAACAAATGAGATGTAAAAATGAAATTATTTGATCTTATATAATTTATTGTTACATATAATAGTTAAAATAAAAATGTATTAATAAAAAAAAGTTATTAGTCATAAGTAAACTATTCCAAAATTTATGTTAAATAACATAGTTTTATATCAAGTTTATATAAAGACAAATAAACTAATTTAAACTATTAGAGCTAAGATTGATGTGGAGTGATTATATAAATAGGTGTTTGTTTTAGAATATGATTTATAACATAATATAATATTATATTATAAACCATATTATATTAATAAGGTGTTATTTTCATTAATATAAAATAAATGACAGTTATATTTTTCTTTTTTTGTTAAGCTTGGTAGTAGTACATGTTCATCATGTCCAATATATCATCCACATAATTGAACCGGTACTTCACATCAAGGAGTGCCTTAACACAACATGGACAATAAGAATTATATTATGAAACAAATTATTATTAAAATAAAAATTATATTTAAATCTATAGTATTTTTAATTACAATGATAGATGTTTATTTTGGAATATAATTTATAATTTAATATAATATTAAAATATTATATTATAGTAAAAATAGAATTATATTTTTTATTTATTATATATATAATATTATATAGACTATTTCGGTGCCTTACTTATCTAATGGTGGGGAAAGAAATTTAGGTGATTATATATGTCACGCCCACAAGCTTAGCGTGTGCGACGAGCGATGGAAGGATGACGAAATCTCGGTTAAAGGCAACGAGCTAGCATCTACGATGAGTGGTTGCTTTCGGTTAAATGCGCCCGGGAAAACATGTGACGACGAGTTGTAATGATGAGTTGCGATGAGCCATTGGGAGAGTCAACAAATCTGAAAGTCAAAAAAACTGAAAATCAAAAAATTGAATAAGTATGGGAAAGCATGCAACAAGTTTCCTTAGTTGTCAAAAAACTGACAAGTCTGTGGACTGACATAAGGAGTGAATAGTTGGGGAAATTGATGAAACTCTTGGAATTACTAGGAAAATTGTAATCTTAACTCCTTGGAGGATGAGTATATATTGTTGATGAGTTGGAGGAGAAAAGGCATCAACTTCAAGCATTCCATGTGAGTTCTAACATAAGAGGACAAGCAGAGGAGAAGGCAAATAGAGGAGGCAAAGATGTAGGTAGACCGAGGGATGAAACACACAAAACGAGGACAGAAAACCTGAGCTGTAGGTTTCGGTGGATTTCGGTGCGAACAAGCTGCAGGTGGGAAACCCTCCCTACGAGCGAGTTGGCCTAGGCACACCTACTCGGCAGGCTGAACGAGTCGAATGGTGACTGAGCTGAATGAGTTGAGCGGTCCAAACGAGTTGAACGAGTCAAATGCTCTGAACGAGTTGAATGAGCCGAACGACCTAAACAAGTTGAACGATCCAAACGACCTGAACGAGTTGAACGAATCGAATAGTGAACGAGCTAAATGAGCAGAATGGGCTGAATGAGTTGAACGAGCCGAACGGTGAACGAGTTGAATGAGTCGAATGGTGAACGAGTTGAATGAGTCGAACAGGTTGAATGGGTTGAATGATTCAAATGATGAATAAGCTGAACGAGCGAACGGTGCATGAGTTGAACGAGCGAACGGTGCATGAGCTAAACGAGCAAACAATGACACAAGCTGAATGAGCAAACGGTGCACGAGCTGAACAAGTTCAACAAAGCAAGGCGAGGCTGAATGAAGGTTGACCCGGGGGTGGGCGACCATGAACAGACAGGTTGAGTTGGAATTTGGTAGTTTTGTCAAGCTGAACCTGGGGTTTCTGGCAAAGACTGATGTTGTAAAAATACTTGTAAATTTGTATTATTGTTATCATTTTGGAAACCTCTAACTAGGAAGTTGCCCCTCCCACTAAAATTAGATTGCATAAAAATAATTAAGTGTTGAATGTTAGGTGCAGCCCGTACTCAATAGTATTGGTCAAAAGAAATTGGGTAGCGGTGTCGCACCTGCCTATGTGCGGTTGAAAGACTATTGCTAGGATATGGGCATGACAGCTAGTATCATAGGAGAGACACAAAAACAAAGTTGCAATTGGGATCAAAAACCTTTCGATGAAGGTATAATTTATTGTCTATATAGATCACAAAGGAAGCTGATGGTAGATCAAGTAGGAGAACCTCAAGTTATGATAGGAGAATCCAACAAGGACATCGAATCAGTTCTCATGGATAGAGTCGTGAATAGGATTGATGAAATGGCTTCTGATGTAGGTTCGATGAAAGTTGAATATGCCGAACATCGAGATATGGTAGCGAGGTTGCAAGTAGAGCACATGAATTTGAAGGAAGACTTTGAAGACCTCAAAATATGATATGAGTATACGAAATGGTTGTATACACAAACAGAGAAAGAAGTCAAAGAGATTGGAGTTGCAAAGGACTAGGGTATGGCATAAATCCTAAAGTTACAGAAAGATATTACAAATGCATGAAATGAGATAGCTCTTTTGAATGAAGCAGTGGGGAAAATTTCGAGTGGAGGAGTTGCTCATGTGAAAGTCAAGGAATCTCAATCCTATGATCAAACAAGAAGTGCAAAAAATCTTTGCAATTTTCTATGGTATATGGAGTAATACTTGGAGCATTTGGGAATGTATTATGATGAGGCCAAAGTGAAGGTAGTCGCTCAATTCTTGACGAAGCATGCTAAGATGTGGTGGTGAAGAAAGATGGACCAGATTTCCAATGGTGATGCTGAGGAGATCACTTCATGGGATGATATGAAGAAAGCTTTGCAAGGCCATTTTAGTCAACAAGATGAAACTTTGGATGCAAGGACAAGGATAAAGTATATGAAGGAAACAAGAAGTCTACAGGCTTATCAATGGGAATTTTCAAGTGCAATCTTGGAATTACCTGACATGGCAGAGAAGGAAAATGTGTTCAACTTCATTATAGGGTTGAAACCTTGGGCATGAAATGAGGTGAAGAGGCAGAATATCAAGACACTTGAAGAAGCTTTTGCAGCAGTTGATCACTTGGTAGAGCACTATGATGAAGGAACCGAAGAACGGAAGAAGAATACTAAGACACTAAAAGAGAAATATACAAAGTAGGAGCCTTCAAGATCGAATGACAAGTTGAAGACGAAGAAACCGTTGAAGTGTTAAATTTGTGAAGAACCACACACGGTGAAACATTTTCTTTCAAGACCGAAAGTGGTAGTAGTAGCACAATCCAATACAAAGAAAATAAAGAAGAAACTTCCATTGGGGTTATTCAGATTTTAGGAGCTGCAGTAGCTACGAAAGAAATCTCACGACGAGACCCTCAGAAAAGCAAATTGGAGTATGTGTACATGAAGATTTTGGAAGGCAATGTTCTCACAATGGTGGATAATGGTGCAACTCATAAATTCATGAGTGAGGATACTACAAGGAGGATTGGACTGAATGTTTTACCAATTCAAGCACATTTGAAACAAGTAAACTCTCCACTTGATTTAGTGATTAGTGTAGCTAACAAGATCAATGTATGCATAGGTGAATAGGTTTTGAATGTTGATTTCACAGTTGTATAGATAAATTATTATGAAGCTATACTCGGAATGGAATTTATGAAGCAGTTTGAAGCTATGATAGTGCCCACATGAAGAAGTTGTATATTTACAATAGATGTGAAGGTGATCCTATTGGTGTGCCAACCATAGGGACTACAATAGCCGATTGTAAGGTGACAACTATGGATGTGAAGGAAGTCAAGCAAGATGAGGAGGTATATAAGAGGTTGTCTTGTAAGGAGGAAAAACTTATGCAGCAATCACAGGTGATTATAGTGTTTTCTCATAGTATCTTAGATCCATCAAGCAGACTAGAGGTAATGGAGAAAGATGGGTATGCTAGGCTCGAGATTTAGACAAACAGTCAGGAAGCATACTTGTAGAGATTAGAGGTGGAAGATCCTGACAAATGGATTGAGATAATATGTGAGGAATAGGGAGATCCTTTGGCCTCCACTTCCTCCCCCTCTTCTTAGACTAACATGGGGATGAGGCTCATCGTTAGTTGCTCATGGTTGTGAGTCTCCAACATTTTTGAGCAAGCATCTGGGGACTTTGTCATACACCCTAGGCTACTTCATAACAACATTCATTCCATCTAGGATTTCAATGTGTCTTCCAAAGGTATGACATATCTTACTAATGCATATACCAAACCCTAGAAACCATTAAAAAAATTATAGATCTACAAAGAGTCTAATATCCTTTCAAAATACACATGTTACACTTCTTACTAGTGATTCATACAAATCCTAGATTTCATAGAGAATCAACCAAAGTCAATCACAACTTAGTCATTAACCTAACCAACTTCTACTAGGGTTAGTTTTTCCCCTAGATTTTCAATCAACCATCAAATAGTCAATAACATGACCAACTACCAGTAGGGTTAGTTTGCAAACCCTATATTTCCAAGCAATAATCACAATCAACCAAAAATTGAAATTTCAACAATCTCTTTACAAACCTCAAATCGTCATATTTCAAACATTTTACTTTGACTAAGGTTTAACTCCAAAACCTTAGAATTCCAAAATCTCAACAATCATTAAATGCATAGATCTCATATTGTTACATTTTACACTAGATAATGTCATTACCACGATTTAACTTCAAAACCCTAGATTTTCATTTTCAAATATCATCTAATGGATTTTGGATTGTAATTTCACACATACTAGATAATTTTAGCTTGACTATGGTTTAGCTATAACACCCTAGATTTTCCAGATATCATCATCCTAGAATCTCAAACAATGAATTCTATTAAATTCTAAGACTCCTGACCATCAATGACTAGGTCAACGCATATCTAGTAATTGATAACCATACATAAGAATATCATATGTCCAACAACGTCAATACATCTTGACCTAGACCAACCTAGGATTTCAATCAAAAGGACACACACACACACACACACACATATATAGTCATGCAAATACATTTCATATCATGTGTTAGTCAAACCCAACTTCACAATAATATCAAATAAGAGTTAGACACACAATCATTTTGATTACACTAGGGTTTATTAGAAAAACACACACATACCAAGTAAATCAGTTCTAAGACAATATAAGGGCCTTGCTCACTCATTCCACCAAACCCTAATGAGCTAGGCTTCCAATGTAGAACATAAATTCCACCAAAACCTAATGTGTTAGGGTTCCAATGTAGAAACATAACAAACACTACATTACCCAAACTTAAAGGTTCCAGGATTTTAGACCTTATCACTCAACCCTAAGCAATTAGGATATCGTGATCATACCAAAATCCCAAATATGACATCATCAATGTAACTTCAACTAGCATTTCAGAATCATCCTTAAGTAACTTAGAATTTTAGACATTCATATTAGCATACCCTTCGGTTAGGTTCTTCCAGAAGCTCTCTAGGGTTCTACATAGTCAATCAAGGATATGAATGGGGTGGGTTTATTTATCAAGAGATGGATCACCCAAATAAGAATCACTAAGATTCAATATAGCTAGTCACAATGGAGTTAGTAATAGATCATCAAATGAATAATCCTTTAAATCAATGTATTCAAAGCATACCTTTGTTTCTTGCTAACCTTGTCTTTAGAGATCCTCTTTCTTGTGGATGTTTTCCCTTTGTTTCTTGATTAACCTTTTCTTGGGAGATCCTCCTTCTTGCGGATGTTTTCCCTAATCAAGACAATAGAGGGAGAATGGTGATTAGTATTTAATATAATCAAAACTGAATGAGTACATGAACCCAATACTGAAAAAAAATATGAAATACTTATCCTAACAAAGAAGGTTGCCACAGTATCTTCTTTAGTCGTTTTCGTATTCCTCGGCTTATTCTTCAAACTTGTACATTATCAATGTTCATAATAGTGAATAGCTTTGACAAGGCTTCATATATATCCTGAGCATGATCGATGTTAGCTATGTATGGGACACGATTTTCTTTTATCCTTTCTACCATTAGATTCATAGCCACCAATTCTAAATCCCTAAATTTCTCTTTTTCACCATCACTAGCTTCTTTTGTAAAATTCTTTACATTTCTTTTACCAAATCTAGCACCTTTTTTTTCTCGAGGATTATGTCAAACCTCTTCTTCCAGGATCTGAAGTTAGATGCTCCTTCAACCTTGTTCTCATCCTTGATAGAGTTAGACATCTTCATTGAATATGATAGACTCATTTCCATAGAAAGAACTCCTCTGAATGGATATGCCTTTTCCTTCTTCACCAAAGCTTTGATCCTATGTTGCAAAATCAAAAAGGCAGCAAAGATTTTCTTGATCTTGATAATTACCTGTGATGTTTCCTATTGTTACGTTTCTTTATGTCTTATTTCTTTAGTTCATCAAGAAACTACCAAAAGAAACAGTACATAAAACAATGGAGACAGGATGTAGGCACACGTCAGGGAAAAACCTTCCTCGAGGGGAAAACCTAGTCAAAGTAATTCTTGCTTTCAATAGTATTCTTTGAGACTCTTCACCCTAGACCTTGACCAGACCTTCCCTCCACACCAAGTCAGCCTGTAGAAGATTGACCTCTTCCCAAAAACTTTGACTATTCAACAACTTGTTTCAGTTAATAGCTTCTAGGAGCAGTCCAACTTGGAAGACTCAAATCTCCCAATCCAAACCATGAAACAGAGAGAGACCACCACCAAAATTTCAACTTTCGTTGACTTCTTAGACTCACCCAAAATCTCATTCACTTCGGCTTCTCGGTAATAGACTTTCCAAGCTACCCACTTCGCACTTCTGCCCAGCAAATAGATTTTTGAACTTCTACCCAGTAAAGAGAATTCAAACTTGATGAGAAGTGATGCTCCAAATGAATTCAATTTACTTCCTTTTATAGGCTTCTTGTGGGGTCGAATAGGATCTTAGGTCAACTTGATATTCCCTTACGCCGACATGGTGTGGAGGTTCCATAATTCATATTTGACTCAACACTAAACCTTTTTACAGGATCCAAAAGCCCAAGAAGGGTCTCTTTAAGTTTACAATAATTTTATAGACTGAGAATAAATGCTAGAAGTCCTCAATGGGGAATTTGACATAAAACATGGTGACCCAAGCCTGAAACCCATGATTTAATAAGTCACAACAATAATAATAAAAATAATTTTCTTTATTCTTTTGACAAGTACATTACATGATGACTCAAGTACATTATTGAAGACTGAACATAGTTAATTTTTCCAACCAAGCCCTCAATTTGGACAAGGAGACAAGAGTAAAAACAAAGCCCATTATTTCTGTTGAATTCCCCCACTAATCGAAGTTCAGATGTATCCATGATGAGTAAGAAAAAATACCAAACTATATAATGAAAGCCATACCAAACACATGATCATGAAAGATGGGCGAGGGTGCATAATGATTGACTTAGGTGGTGGAGATGGTGGCACATCGAACTATTTGGGGGATGCAAGGGGTTTTTGGTTGTTGGTTGAAGACAGTATAGGAGAAAAATTTATCCTATGGGTGTCACGCATAGGTGGCAGGTAACAGACACCAAAGGAATCATCTGGAATGGTTTTGAAAGGGTTAGTTCCTTTAAGCACACCCCAAATATTCATTAAAAATTATTTCAAGCTTAAGTGTCAAAGGCTCTGAGATTTGTACATGTGAATCTTCCATCATTTATGCAATTCGAAAACCCATGTTTTCCTTCTGTGAAAAGAAATATTTCAAGATGGCAGTCACATCCTCCAAAACTAGTAGGATAGACCCCATGGTCTTCCTCCATATGTGGACTCATGGATATCCAAAATAAAGTAACCAAATATGTCATATCCTTTAAAATTGAACTAATTTCACCTCAATAAAGGGGACAGCCCCAAGTTTTTCATGTACAGGTCGGCCCAAAAGACTTGTGCCTTCACACATGTAGGTCAACTTAGCGTCCCAAATCATGTCGACCACAAAAATAATTTTTTATTTTGCGCAAATGTGTGTGTGTGTGTGTATTTTAAGGAAAAATTTATAAGTGCTCCAGTCTTCGTTGGTGTGAAGAGTTCATTTGCTGGTAATGAAAAGATGGTTGAGGCCAGTTTAACCCCATTCTAATAGAAAATCTAGCATATCTTTTGCTCATTTGTCAACAGAGCTAGGTCAGGATCTCTTGAGTATAAAATAGGCACATTACAAACTCTAAACCCACTTATTAGTTTATGTTATGACTGAGTACCAAGGGCATCAATCACTGCTGCTACAGGTCTTGATCATTTTCACAAGATGATGACAAAGCATTCACAAATAAGTGAGTCCTTGCACACCTTTGAAAATGTCGAGGCTTCCTAATGCACTATATAGAACGAAAGTTACACGTGTTCAATTCAATCTTCGAGTGCACTCTACAAAGCCACAATAAGAACTTTTCTTTTTTTTGTTAATCTTAACTAGGGCATTCCTAGAATTAACTTTCTTGAACTAATAACAACTTCAAACAATCATTATAGTTTACTACTATTAGAATTCACATTATTCATCATTAGAAAGTTCATTCATAAGCATGAAAAAGAAGTAGTAAATCACAGTAGAAACACCAAGAAGCCATGAGACAAGAGACACAAATTGGGCCTAATGCCAAGGAAAAACCGAGAAGGAGAAAACCCAGAAATTATTCCTTATGAGTGCGAGAGAGAGTTCATAGTACATCAATACATTAAAAGTAGAATCAACAGAATAAACAAACCAATACCCAAGAGTAAGAATAAATTCCAAAACCCTGCTGAAATTCGTCCTCCTTTCCTTCCATAGAACTTGTTGGAAAAGACAAAAAAGGTTTGATGTGAATTACCCACGTGAGGAGGTGAGTGTCATAAACATATAGCCTAGTTAAGGGGTCAAATGGGTGCCTCAAATTATTCCTTATGAGGTCAACTTGTAAATTTTGGAGGGAAATTATAAATTAAAATTTGTAATTTTTTTTCCTTCCTTTTAATTTCATAGGTGTAAATGAAGATCATTGCCATCAAAACCTCGAACTTAATCTTATTTCTAGTTGTACTAATAATAAAGCTATTGCAATAGAGAAGTGTTCTTAGCAACAAAAAACATAATGTGGGGAGCAGTCTTGACATTGTGGTCGTTGAGCATATTTTCTACATAAATATTTAGAGAGAAAAAGTGATTGAAAACTCTTCCTACACCTTTATACTTGGTTGCATCAATTATGTCACCTGTATCTTCAACCATTTCAACTATATAATGAGAGGGAATCTTGTTGACTAAACTAGTAGGCCCATCCAAAGGAGATTGATCCTTAGACTCACATCCTACAACAAAGTGATATTCATCATTTCCAGTTCAATGCTCAACCACCATATTGGAAATAAGCTCGCCTTATTTAAAGTGGAAAGACCACCTTTAAAATCCTTACAAGATTTGTTTAAACATCATACCACCTACATGGACCTATCAGACCAGTAAATTCTACAGAGAGCTTGTACTTCCAGCTGATGAATACTTCCATAGTTTCCTTCAACACTCTCTTATACTTGTTAGATTTTCTTGCTTAGACAAGAGTTTGTTTCAAATGATGTTCATGAGGCTAGCAGCACAGGTGGATTAATTATCACTAATACGTAGAAAAAAATTCTAAGTGAAATTGTCTTAATTAAATTAATTAGCGATTTTTAATTATTTTTGTATGTCTAACTTAGGGAAACGGGTTAATTAATTAGGATTAATCGAGACAAATTGATTATCTCTAGATACTTCTATAAAAGAAAATTTTAGAAGCCGATATGATCTTAGCCATCACTCGGAGTTAGATTATGGTCATTGATTTTTCAAGGAGAGATTATAAGAGGAATTCAATGGGACCTTTAGAGATCAATTCGATGAAATAACAACAAGGGTGCAGTGACAACATGGGAGGCACCAATAGTAGGTTTGCAGCAGAAGAGATTGAGGAGAGAATTTCTAGAGAAATGCTTCACAATGGTTCCAGTGTTTTCTAAGAAGGAAAGAGGAAGCACTATTTTGCAGAAGCACAACTGATATAGACATCAAGTAGCCAATTTATTCAGTGAAAATTTCCAGAAGTTTTTTGCAATTTCCATTTATCAGTATAGTTCCCTGGATCCAATGCATGTTGGTTTTGCAATTTGTTGGAGGCAGTATTACTCACGAGATTGATTACAAGAGACAATACGAGTTTCTGGCGAACAATTCATATTTCCCAGATAGCCATTGCAAGTTTCAGGAGGAAACGTCAATTTCCTAAGAGAGGCCGCATTTGTTTGCAAAGGGAAATGCTTAATTTATTAGTTTGATTTGGTTAGTGTAAGTGAAGAAATAATTTGTTGAAGCTTTCATGGGGAGAGGCACAGATTTTATGTAATCCTTGATTTGTTGAAGAAATTATAAAATACCTCATTTGAAGAACTTGTTTTTCTAGGGATAATTTGTCCAAGAATACCGGTGTAAAATTTGTGTTGTTTTCTCAGTTCTTGTGATTATTTATTTATGAAAATGGAGTTGTGTTATTTTCAATATTTGTCGTGAATTAATTTTCTAGAAGACATTATCTGCAAACATAGAAGAATAATAACTAGTAACTGCAATAGAATTTTCACATAGTATCAAAGCGAGTTTAGTAAAGCACAGATTTGACGGCAGAAGAATGTTAGTCCAGGGCACAAGAAAAGATATTGAGTGTTTATAAAATCCAATTTGAAATTCTCCATATTTATTTTGGTTTTGTCTCTTTTCTAAGGGTTTTCAGTAATGGCTTCAGCAAGACAGAGATCAAAACAGATTGGATGGAGCTTCTAACTTTGGTGTTTGGAAAGTCATAATTTCTTTGTTGCTAGAGGAGAAGGGTCTCAAAGAATATGTGACCAGTGTTTTAGTTGTACCAACATGTTTATCACAACTTGTTGCATACAAGAAGGAATATTGAAGGCAAAAGAATAATCCTTGATGGAGTTAAGGATCATATTGTTCTACATGTCATAGATTTGGATAAAATGAAGTAGATGTTGGATGCCATTTAAATTTGCACCAAAATGATACCATGAATAAGAAGTTGATTCCTAGGGAGACCATGAGAAATACCATATGAATAAGGGTGAATTCTTTGTTAGCTACCTCACCAAGCTCAGTCAAGAACAAGCAAGCATCTATCCGAGATCAATTAACTGATGATGAACTCATAGTACTGATCTTGAATGGGCTCAAAAAGCAATGGGATGTGTTCATTCAGGTGATAAATGGACAAGATACACTTAACCAAGTTGGGATCGACTATGGAGAAATTTCACTCAAGAAGAGCTTAGACTGAGTCTTGTCAGTAGTAGTAGTAGCAATAAGCCTAAGAAGCATGAGGATAATGAGAATGTGGTCCTAGAAGAAAAGGACAATGCCAAGAAGGGTTCTAGTAAAGGATATAAGGCAAAAGAGAAGAAAAAGGACTTGAGTAAAATCAAGTGCTTTATTTATAGATAGAATGGTCACTATGTCAGTCAATGTCCAAACTAGAAGAAGGAAGATAAGAACAAGAAAGGGAAGTCGCAGACAACAACTTCAACAAACATTGGAAATATATCTTCTAGACTAGATGATGAGTTCGCTGTCATAGCCTGCCTCTCTAGCTCTACAGCTACAGGTGTCTGGTATATTGACAGTGGAGCATCATGTCACATGACAGGAGTTAGAGAATAATTCTCCAGTTATGAAGAAAGTGATATAGGCTTCTAGATTCAAATGGGAAACAAGTCCAAGTGCACTCCAGTTGGGAGAGGGATAGTTACCTCTCTAAGGGAGTCAAGCAAGAGTACTCATGTTATAGGTGTGTTGCATGTGCCAAGTTTACGTATGAACTTGAGTTCAGTTTCAACTCTTTAGGGGAAGGGATATGATGTCTACTTTTGAGGGTCAAAGGTTTATAGGAAGCACCAAGAATGGAAATTAGAGAAGCATATTTGAGTGAGGAAGAACAAGTTATACAGGTTGCAGTTGGATGCTCCAAAGGAACTAGTGAGAAACAAAATTAGCAAAGACATGGGTGAACCATGGCATATGAGGATGGGACACATCCATCATGGAGAACTTACATTGCTTAGGGAGACTATGACAGGAGTTCTAGAAGCTACTACAGAACACGATGATGTGTGTAGGGGATGCGTGCTTGGGATTTTTTCGAAACCAATGTTTCCTAATACTAACAATAGTGCCAAGGGTGTGCTTGAGTTGATACATTATAATATATGTGGCTCTTTTTCTATGAAATCTCTCAAGATTTATGATTAGTTTGTAATATTCATTGATGATTACTCCAGGAATACCTGGATATACTTCTTGAGACTTGAGATGAAGTGTTCAATGCTTTCCAAGAGTTTAAGGCTCTTATGGAGAACATGACATAAAAGAAGATAAAGGTTCTTCATACAGATAATGGAGGCGAGTATGCGGAAAAAGCCTTCAAATAGTTGTGGAAAGGAGGGCATCAAGAGAGAGTGGATAGTTCCATATAACCCACAATAAAATGGGGTCGCTAATATGAAGAATAGGACAATAGTTTGAGTAGTGAGGGCGATGTTATATGACCAAGATATGCCTAGATTTCTATGGGAAGAGGCATGTAGTACAAAAGTATATATTTAAAACAAGGTACCTTACAAGGCATTGGGGAAGATGACACCCAAGTATTCGAAAATTGAAAAGGAAGAAAGATTTTATTGTGTTGACAATTACTTGTGGTATTCTTGTATTCTTATTTACTTTCTTTATGTTCTTCTTTTATCTTCTTCTCATCAATAAATCATCAAATCAAAAGCATGAAGATCAATTACACTAGAAGTAGGCACTCATCCAAGGCTAAAACCCCTATGTAGGGGAAAACCCAATAAAACTCTTCCACTAATAGATTCAAATCAAATTGAGACAAACCAAGACCTTTTTGACTTAGAAAACGTCTTCCTCCAATCACCAAGTCAGCCCTTCCTTTATGTAGACACACTCTACCAAATCCTCCAAATATTAGCTCCTCAAATATTGCTTTGATCTAGAATTTCAACCACCCAGCTATAGAATTTTGGACCTGTAGTAACTACAGAAGTTTCGACCCCTATAACTTGCCCAGAAACTCTATGAAACTCGCACGTGCGAGAGAGATATGCTCTAAACATTTATTTAACTTCTTCCTTGAATTAGGTCTTCTTCTCCTACAATTCACTCTCTTTTTGTCATGTTTCTCTTGTAGATTGAACTTGTTGAGTATATGCTCCAAATGAGTTAAACTGTCTCTACATATGAAACTTCCATAGCGTCAAATTCAGTTTAATTGGTCTAACTTCTCCAGTAGAGGGACGGCTTAGTAAGGAGGTTCAAAATGACTATTTTTTACTCAAAATAAATTTCTTTACATGGTACAAATTTGTAAGAAGGGTCTAATAAATGTGACAAAAACTCTTTTGAGTCTTGACAAAACTTAGAAGCCTTAAATGGAGGCAATGACCTAGAAAATAAAATAATAAAGCATGAAACCCATGTTTTAATAAACAATTTTCCTTTATAGTAAAATTTCTTTTTAAGCCCCAAGGGTTAGCTTAGTTGGTCGAGTTCCCATTGCTAAGTATCTCGCCAGTTGGGAGGTCATGGGGTTGTTAGGTAAACTTGACTCGCGATAGAGTCAAAGTTGACCAGGTTAAACAGTGATGGTTTCGGGGCACATGGTATTGTGAACCCATAGTATTTTGTCAGTGTTATTATATGCAATGGAGCTTATAAAAGACTGGAAGGACTTCATTGTAATGCAAGACCCGGAAGTGAGCGGTGAAGGCTCACTTGGTCAGATTGGCCAGGGTTTGGACCAATGCTAATGAGATCTTATTAGGTTGGGTTTTTCCCCAGATTTTGGGTTTTCCCTGATAAACATCTGTGTTTATGTGTTTATGGACGTTGCTAGTTATTTTTATATTTATTCCTCTCAGTAATTATTTATGTTATTAGTAAATTTATTAACAACTGGTATCAGAGCCACATATTGGCTTAAAAGGGATTCTTTGATACCAGGGGTTTATAGTCCCTGATTAGATCAATGCAGCCTTTTTATAGCTTTGGGTTTGGAAAATAATGGTGGAACAATCGTACGTGGAAGAACCTTGAGGAGAATTTGTGGAAGATAGTGTCGTAACTGCCAGGGATCGCAGTGCATTTGGGATATTTAACGATTTGGAACATACTAACGAATTTTCTGAGATTCATGCAGTTATTTAAAGAAGGTCAGCAGAAGAAAATTGTTCATGCGGTTTCAAAAATTGTTCATTTTCTGCTATGTGAGGCCACTGATGCTGGAATCTACGAGGTTCTCGTTGAGCTCACAATTGAAGAGGTTTGATAGATGTTTTTGAGCAAATGAAATTGAGAGAGGCTAGATAAGAATCGCGGTAGCAATAAACAAAAAAAAAAAATTAATGAAGTCAAAATTATTGCATGTAAATGGGCATACTACTGTAAAACCTGGTAAGGCATGTGGACCCCTCGGTGAGCATCGGTAAAGTCTAGGTTAGACCTAGGTGATAGGGGGCATGCCGGGTTAAAAATACCCCGGGTAAAAACTCTGAGGGGGGTAAGGGCTAGAGTGAGCGGGATTATCTCACTTAGCAGGTTTGGTTGGAGTTAGTGAAGGAACCCCAAGTCAAGTTTAAGGGGGGAATTGTTGGGTAAACTTGACTCGAGATAGAGTCAAAGTTGACTAGGTTAAACAGTGATGGTTTTGAGGCACATGGTATTGTACGCGCATAGTATTCTGCCGATGGTATTATATGTAATGGAGTTTATAAAAGGCTGGAAGGACTTCATTGTAATGCAAGACCTGGAGGTGAGTGGTGAAGGCTCACTTGGTCAAAATGGCCAGGGTTTTGGCCAATGCTAATGAGATCTTATTAGGTTGGGTTTTTCCCCGAATTTGGGGTTGTCCCAGATAAACATTTGTGTTTATGTGCTTATGGTTGTTGCTGGTTATTTTTATATTTATTCCTCTTAGTAATTATTTATGTTATTAGTAAATTTCTTAACAGGGGTCAAATCTCCTCAATGTCCTTGGGGTTAGGGCTCACCTATTTGACCAATGTGTAGATCCCTTCAAGATGATACGCCTGTAGTTTTCCTGTGGATGTAGCGGCCACCAAGTGTCTATGAACTACCCTAAAAAATAGGGGAAAATTATTTTTTCTCTTTCTTTATTTTGACAAATAAATTACATCGTGACTCAATAACAATTATGAAGATTGACACTAGTTACATTCTTCAACACTCCCTATTAACTAGGGAGTTATACATAATTACATATATGCATAAGTACATGGACGATCTCAAAATGATGTGCTCCATGAATAGTCACACAACACATAGTGCTACTGA
>APFE030459983.1:12432-55949 GCA_000404065.3 Pinus taeda
AGCGAAATCATCATTAGGAAATATACATGAAGATGGAGAACTACTTTTCATCTCACATGGGTTATGCTACATCTTTTCCAAGGCCTCGTCTTTTGCTTGCAGCTGTCGTAGAAAACTTTGTTTCTCCTCTCTCTCTTCATGTAGATGCATCTTCATTTCATCATTCTATGTTTGAAGATTATGTTTGTCTTGCTTTAGTTCTTTCATGGCCTCTCCCATGGCTTGTAATTGAAGCTGCAACCACTCCTTTTCCTCTGTCTCTTTTGGTAGAGCTTCATACACAATTTCCACTCTCTTGGAAAAGTTGACCATGGTCTCGTACATTGCTCTTTCATTCTCTGTTGCTACACATTCGATTGTTCACGCTCCAATTCACATCAAATCAAAGAAAACTCTAATACCACTTGGTCCAGGTTCAGGTGTGATGAACGACCCTTTGAAGAACTTTTACTTTTGTGATCTGTTAAATTTCATTTTAAAAGAACATTAATGAATACATCTGCATGCGGAAAAGAAGAGGAACATAATAATCATCAGCACATGAAAACATAAGTGTTGATAACAGAGTTCATCAAGGAGGGACTACATCTCCAGGCCCTAGTGTCAAGATGGTGTAGGCCACTGCATTAAGTGCTGACAATAAATATGATGTACACAACTTGAGATGATGTTGCGATCATACAAGGAAAAATTCCATCACACAGGAGTAGCTCCAAGAGATATTTCACTACTAGAATTGTCAAATAAAAAAACTCCTATCAGTATGACACAAAAATATTCATGATGAGCATCTCACCAACATGGGACGAAAGGGATCTCAATAACAAACATGCATGACGACAACAAGAGTATCCCAACAATATACAACAAGGGATCTCAAAACACAGCATGATGAGCTATGACAACAAGTACATCACAAGAAGATTTCGCATCAAATCAAGCAAGGAATCATGACAACATGTAATAAACAAGATCTTGCATCAACATCAATCAAGGACCTATGTAGCATAATGCATAAATAAGAAGTAAATGAACACGTCATATACCTCACAACAAAGGACCATCCGGAGCTTGATGTTTATCTCTTTAGAAAAAACAATTCACGGTGAATCACGTTGTTCACATTGTCGATGTGTAGGCATGACCGATTATTGATCCAGACTTTGGCTCCACTTGCATTAATAGTTTTCTGGCTTATCACAATTAGGGGCATCTGAAACAAAAATTGTCAAAGTGTTGAAGCTTGCTGAACCATTGGTCTCACAGCATTGATCGTAAGAAGAAGACTCCTCTAGATTCTTTGCAATGTAGCTCTCTAACTATCTTGCTTTGTAGAGCTCTGGCTATGTCGCTACAATTCTACAGCTCTGCCTAACCTACTGGTTCTTTGGCTCACCTTCTCGCACTGCCTCGATCAAGCTCTGCGGCTCCATGGCTCCGTGACACTCTGGCTCTCATGCACTCTGGCTTTCAATCTTCTCTGAGTAACTTGCGGGCACTGTCTAGTTATCTCTAGTTTTGTCTAACCCTCTTGTGTTGTGGCTCTCCATCAGTCGTAGCCTCCTCCTTGGCTCTCTAACACTGAGTCTCTCGGGCACTCTCTAGTCTCAGCTCGCTGCATTCATTATGTTTTATAAAATGTTTTTGTGACAAGGCTGCATAAAACATGGAGTCTGTTGGTTTAGAATAGAAGCCGTTTGAACGAAAGATTTGGCTGGTGCAGAAAATCCACAAAAAAGGCCTTTTTGTTCAAAATCAAAATACACAAAAACATTGAAAAATCCAAAAAGCCAAACTTCAAATTATATGAAATTCGGTCTATAAATCCATCGGGTCTGGCCTTTTATCACAAATCACTGTCTCTGATTTCAATGGCTCTGTATATTAGGAGATCACCAATCGTCGATCGCTGATCTGCCAATCACCTATATGCTAATCAAATCTAGACTATTGATCTGTTCCTTGATCGAAATGTCCAGATTGAATTTCATGTTGCTATCGCATCACCGATCTCTGATATGCCAATCGCTGATATGCGGATTCATTGATTGCCGATGTACTGATTCAGTTATCACCAATATGTCGATCCCCCTATCACCAATACGTCGATCGTCGATGTTGATATCATAAATTGCTATATCGCATGTCACTGGTTCTAAAGTCTCGATATCGCGCATAACATGCCCCTGAATCTGATTAATCAGAGATCACTAATCAGGGGTTCCCGTCCGCCTACCTTAAGTCCACCCCTTTGGACCCTTCGATTACGATTTTCCCTTTTAAGGCTAAAAACCCATATTTTTGGGGAAAAGCCTCATTTTCCAAAGGAATAAGGCAATCTTCTTTTTGCCATAACTTCATCATTCGAACTCGAATTGGAGTGTCATTCACACCATTGGAATCAAGATGACGATATCTACGCTCTAGTCTTGGGTTGACATCATTTTGAACAATTTGATTTTTGAGCATTCATAAACCCTCTTTGTCCTGTGTGTCTATTTGGAGCCACCTAGATCGATGGCAGTGGAAGAAGAAGAAGAAGTATGCAATGTAAAAGTTAAACTTGGGATTGGAGGTGGTAGAGGTAGAGGAGGAGGTAGAGGTTGAGGTGGTATAAGTAGTAGGGGAGAACCATATCATTATGGATATCCCATTTTTTATGAAGATACCACAACCACAATGAATAACATCTCACCCTCCATCCCTCTTAATTTCCGTGGTTTGGAAAATGAGGACCATGAAACATTTATTTTTGAGTTTGCAATTTTATGTAAACATTACGACTACTTACTTGATCCTAAAAAATTGAAATTATTCCCAGATACTCTTAAAGATGGAGCACTTAAATAGTTCATGGGATTGGGAACACATACTATTAGAACATGGGAAGAAATAGAAAATGTGTTCTTAGAAAAATATAAGGATTATTGTATGCCCCATAACCTTAAGGATGAAGTCTTTAAGATGATGCAAAAAGAGGATGAAAGCCTTGAAGACCTAGTTGAAATATTTTCTTACAACATTAAAAGGGCTAATATGCATAATTTAGATGATGAAACATTAAAATATATTTTATTGAAATCTATCACAGATGAATGGATTGACCTTCTCAATTTAATTGGAAAGGGAGATGTTTAACAACTTTCATTTAGAGAAATTTGTGATGTGTGTAAGCATATTTCAAGGGGTAAGGATAGAATTGGTAAAAAACCAAGAGATCTTGTGATGTACAGAATTAATAAATCTGCAACTAGAGCAATATGTAGGGTTGAAATAGGTAATTTTCATGATAATTTCAAAATAGATATCCTAGGGAGTCTTAATGAACAACTAGATACCCTTAGATACAAAAAAAGAAAAAATATGAGAATGTTACTTTATCTACTTTTTATCCCAAGTGTATAAAGAAACATGCCTTAAGAGAGAGCCCCCTTGATAGTATAAAATTTTGTGTCATATGTGCTAAAAATCATAATATAAAGGAATGCCCCTCGATACTTGGTCTTAAAGTTTTTTTTCAAGATGAAGCTCGATAAGGTCAAGTTGAATCACTTTGTTTTACTGCTAAAATACCACGAAAAAATCAATAATAAAATATGACTCAAGGTTTCAATATTCAATCATATGCACAACCATAAAACAATTGGACCACACCCATGCGATGGCAACCTTGGCTCCCACAATATCAAAATCCATCTTGGGCACAAGGTTGGAAAAATACTTATGGAAAATATCCTCAATTCCAACAACTTTATCCTTCTTTTACACTACAATATTATCCTGCTCAATCAACCCAACCTCCTCAATTTCAAAATCCAAATCAACAACTTTCACTACCGTTTCCTAAAAACCCCAATCAACTACTTGCTCAATCACTTCCAAATCCAAATAATAAGAATCAAAAATATATTTATAGTATTCAAGGACAAGATTGTCAAGCTTTTATGACTACCCCATTAGTTCTAAATGATGTTCAACTTAGATTTGGTAGTGTTTTACAAAAGAAGTCACCAACAATCACCATCAAATAATCAAAAGAGAATGAAATTTCATGAAAAACATGCAAATCTTGATCAAGAAAATATTACCCTAAAGGAAGATGTTCTTGTACAATCAAAGGATGAGAAAATAAAGAAAGCTCCCATAGTTCCTCCAGTACAACAACCTTCTATTTCTTTTGAGGATCCACCCTTTCCTGAAAGGCTGAAGTTTTTTAAAGGAATAAAAAGGAAAAAAATATACGAGACTATGATATGCTAGATGAACTCAAGGATATTTTCATCAAAATTCATTTACTCCAATCTATAAAGGAAATACCAATATTTTCAAAAACTATTAAGGATCTATACATTAGAAAACTAGGAAGAAAGAGAAAATATGTTAAAAAATCCAATTGGTAGGAAAATTTTTTGACATCATGATGGGGAAACCTATTGTTAAAAAATATCGAGGTCTTGGTAGTCCCATTTTGAAAACTCATATAAATGGTGTTGAAATTCAAAACACTTTAATTGATCTAGGACCAACCATCAATATGATGAGTAAACAAACAATGGAGCAACTTAAGCTTCCTAGTCTTCAATATACTCCTACATTATTACAATTACCAAATAAATATGTTATCAAACTGGATGACGTATTAGAGGATATGTTTTTTTCTCTTTATTCTTGGGAATATCCTATAGATTTCACGATTTTAACTCCCAATAATTTATGAGGCCATCCATTGATCCTTGGTAGAACTTAGATAGCTGCAACTGATGCATTCCTAAGTTGTAGATATGGTGATATGTATATCTCTGATGGGAGTTCTACAAGGAAATTTACATTGTATCCTCCTATAAAAACAATAACTAAAGTAAAAATTGAAATTTGGATAGATGATGATAATGAAGACTTTGAAGGTATGAAACCCATTTATGCTCTTTTGTAATTAGATGAAGAATATCAATTGATAAATTTAATAAATAATAATGATTCTTCTTCATATTGTTTTCAAGAGAATGCAATATTGAATATCTATCATCTCATGAAATGGCTTTACGTTCTATGGAAAAGTTTGATAATTCTCAATTAGAATTTTTTCTAGATAAAACATTAAATATTAATAACAATTTGGAAGAGTTTCAAAGGAGGGAATTGATATAGATGCTACAAGAACATTCTTCTGCTAATGCATGGGTATACATTGACATGAAAGGGACTGATCCTAAAACTTCTATGGATCGTATTTATATTCAAGAAAATTTTGAAACTAGTTAGACAACCTTAGAGAAGGATGGATCCTAATCTGAGAGAAATTGTTAAGGAGTGTTGTCGCTGTGAAAAACACCCTTCAAAATTTTTCATACTCCAAAATTTTGGAGCCTATTGCGAAACTTGAGATAAATCATTCCATAGTCACTTCTTGGTTAGTTGATTGTTTTAACCTTCATTCCTGGATTAGAAGTGTCGAAGTCACTTGCTCACAAATGCTCAATCTGCAACAAATTCATGAATGCATCCTTTTATGTAAGCTTGCAAAATCATAGCACGTTCCATCAAGACTATGTCTGTGCAATTTCGAATCCATGTAGATAGTTAGCACGCACTGACAATGATAATTTATCACATTCTAATTGCGCTCGCTCTTCGATTTCGGCGAGTTTTGAAAATTGTTCCCTTTGTGCACCTTTATTTTCGCGAGTGTCATTTTCATGTTTTTGGTTTTCGCTTTCATTTTACTTCCCTAATTAGTGTCTTTTTCATGTTTTCTTTTCACTTGTATGTGTTACTTTCACTGTTGTTCACATATTGTAAGAGTCATTTTCACTTTAGCAATTGGTGTATTTTCACATGTTAGTTGTTGCACAATGTATGCCTTCTCGTTCTGGTGGTTTTAGGGGCTTATCACAAAGTTGTTGCATTGAGGGTAATATTTTGTTAACGTGTTCTGGATGATCTATGTTATTGTGTTTTCAAAGTTTCTCAAGTGTGTTTTCACATTCAGGTCATATCACTATTCCCAACAGTCTCTTCGGTCCCACACTTAGCCAAACTTCGAAAAAAATCCAGTAACCTAGTCTCATCCAGCCCTCCAGAACTACGCATTTCACAACTTCTGTGCTTAAACCCAAAAATGTGCATTTTGTAGCCTCAGTTATTAATCCCAAAACTATGCATTTGATAATTTTAGCGCTCAAGCTTAGAACTATCCATTTCGTAATTTCAGTGCTCAAGCCTAATCTTACCTCCCAAAATTGTAGAATTCATCCTCCCAGTCTAGCCTCAACTGTGCACTTCGTAATCTATGGCCTCAATCTCATCCCTTGAGCTCCTTTTATGTGAAATTTTCAGAGTGGCACAGCCTCCCTTGTCTTCCAGAACTATGCAACATGTTCAATCAGTGTCCATTTCCTCATCCTGCCTCAATCGCTCCCTAAACTGCATAGTTTTTCCCTCAGTCTAACTTGAACTAAACACTGTGTAATATCAAGGCTCAAGCCTCAGCCCTAAGCTCTTGAATTATGCAATGGTGGAGTCATTTGGGTTCATATGTCCTCCAAATTTGTATAGTAATTTGATCTATTGCCTTTCCCTTAGCCTATCATCCTAAGCTCTTAGACTATGTAGTATTCTTCCTCAGCCTAGCCTGAACTATGCATTATGTAGTCTCAAGGCTCAAGCTTCACCCCTCACTATCTGAGTTGCATAATTTTGTAGTTATTGGGCCTCTTTCCCAGTATATTACCCAATTATGGCTTAGTCAATGGATCAATGTGCACCATCTTATACCTGGGGTTTATCGTACTGATGTCTTCTTCTCATGAGTGTATTGTAGATGTAGGAGCTCTATCATGCTATGGAAAGATGACGAAGAAGGAGATAGATAAGGAGGACATGCTAGAAGACACATATGGAGTTGAAGATATAAGAATATTAGCAGGAGATAAGATGAAGGCACATTGAACTCTAACAGAAGATCAAGATCAAGATCACATGAAATACTCATCTTCAAGTCATAAGGAGGAGGAATAGGAAGAACATGCACCATCTATTCAAGAAGGCACAAAGAAAGAAGCAACAAGAAGGATAACTTGGCATTGTCACATCATCATGCAGTCCATGTCACCAGTCGCATGTCATATCCTATCACAAGTCATCATATGCCACATCATTATTGTGGATTAAGTAATTATCTATTTGAAATTTATTGTAAAGTGAAAGTCTAAATGACAGCCATGGAATATGAAGATTCATCTAGGTCAAAAATTCACATGAATTCAAACATTCATGAGGGTAGTCGAAAAGTCACAAGGAGGGTGAAGCACCAGCCCTTGGTTATATATACAGCCTCATTATATGATTAAAGGGCTTCTCACCTTGGCTCCTCCTATAAGGAATTAGAGAGATAAGCTAGTCCTTTTGAGGAGTAAGGATTCGCTCCAATGCTCCACTACTAGAGCTAGTGGTGTTTATTGTTTACATGTGTCTTGGAGATTTTACTTAATATCAAAGGCTCTATGGGCTAGCATGTTCTTCATGCATGGATTATGGATATTTGTAAGACTATTCTATGAATGTATGTAATTCATGTTTACTTTCATTTGTGCTAAATTAGTTGAACTATTTCAGTTATTTTGGTACTTATCATATTGAGAATGTGCTATAATTACTATTATTGTTCTCACATCCTCATGGACTATTCTGTTGGATATTAAACAGATCTTCCTCATTATATTGGTTTCAATGGTCATCACATCTCTATGGACTATTCCATGTGATGTTGTACGGACCTTTCTTATTCATGTGTGTCACTACTAGGGTGGTACTACTACCTCTCTCTTAGATACTAACTTTTCCTCCCCTCCACAGTAGAAGAACCTTGACACACATATGATGGAATACTCACCAGGCACACCTCCCTTGCTTTTGAAGGCACCATTTGTTTCACTCTCTTGCTAATAGTTAGAACCGAGGAAAATATATAAGAATACATGGAAACTAGGTTGATATGCTAGATGGAGCTCCTACTCCAAATAGTCTCAAGTCTAATTGGGACTTCACATCAGGGAGACCCCCCGGTAGACGAATTTCCAGCACCATCAACGATGGTGCTAGAAGGAGGGCCAGATGACAAGTGAAACCCATTGAATGTAGCTTGAACCTCTAATCTAAAATGGCTCATCCTCAAATCTTACTCTTGGGATGTTTCTATAAGTTTTCCATATATCAATATTCAATCCCCAATGAGCCTCTTTATCACTTTTCCTAGTTAAATTTTGATGGTGAGGATGGAACATCCATAACCGAGCACATTTTCTATTTTCTTAAATTTTGTGAAAATTACCAAATCAATGATGAAGAGTTTTCTTGTGTGATTTTCTTCCTAACCCTTCAAGGTCGTGTTAATTGATGGTGTCATACCTTGTCACCTACTTCTATCCATTCCCTTCGTCATTTTGTTAGGGAGCTTCATCAAGCCTTTGATAGGTATAATTCTTGAGATGTTTTTAAAGAATCAATATATGAAGAATGAAGCTGAATGAATTAGTTGAGGAATTTTATGACTGATTCCTTCACCTTTGATGTGAAATTTCTGAACAATAACATGAATTAATATTTCTTGGAATAAGAGTTTGAGCTCTTGGTTCTTATCTATTTATATGGTGAGCCTAAACTCCCTGCATTTCCTACTTCCCCAACTCTTGTGAATCATGAGACACCTCTAATTTCAGAGGAGAAAATTAATGCTTCGTTTGTTATTTGTCCTCCTCCTTCTCCAATTCTAATGAAGGTTCCTCTCTATGATGGTAATAAAGTTCAAAAATTTGAAAATCAAATTCCTAATCCATCTTCTCATTTTTGTTTCATTTTTCATTACTCAGATTCAATCCAGGAAATCCTAGAATGGATCACGAAGCCCATGGGGAAGACTAATTTCCCCATTACACAAATTTGATGTTATAATTCATAACTCTAGCCTCGAATTTGATCTAGATTTATGTGATCCTATATCATCTACAAGCAATGACTCTTTGTACTGTGATCCATTGAGTAAATCTGCTCCACCAGCTAGTCTTTCACACTCTCTTGATTTTCACACTGTTGGTTCAAATTGCAATCATGTATAAGGAAATCACTATACACGGGAAGAGGGGAAGGAATGTGAATATTATTTCAATATTTATTATTTTCTTCAAGGTCCTCTATGTTAAGATGATGTGCTTCGATTCTTGAATGATTGTTAATTTGCTAATCTCGGTAGTGAATCAAATGAAATCAACTCTTTCAAGAAATCTGTAGCCTTAGGAAATAATCATTCTGATGATGGTGAGACTATTCATATATGTGATCACAAATTCCCATGTACATTATATGATATTTCGGATCCTCCAGAAAATGTTGATCTGACCAAATTAGATCTGGAACCTGATATAGCCAAAGAAAATATATGTATGAAAACTTTCTCTTCATCTCACAATCCCTTGTGCTCTACCATTTTTTAAAGAAGCTATCCTCACACCATGCATGATCTGGTTCAATCTTTAGGATGGGATTTTACAATTTTTGAAAGTTTCGAGACTTGCTAGAATGTTGAGGCACTTCAACTTATGTTGATGATTATTTCATGATCTTGAAACTCTGGTAAGACCCCAAAACTAAGTCAGGTCTAGTTTTCCTTGCAAGAATCTTCCTTTTGCACGGTTTCACTCGATGTAAATTATTTCTTGAAATACATTTGGAATTGCGGTATGATTTATCAAACTTTCAAGACCCCATTTTTGAGTGGATTTAAGATGGCTTATCTGCATGCAAATCTCTTGTATCAAACTCGAGTTTGGAATGTGTATCTCTCATAGAATCATCAAATTGTAGAGTTGATTGTTCTAAATATTATCTTTGGCCAAAGGAGTCATACTTGTCGCACTCTTTGAAAACAATCAAGTCCTGATCCTTCTGGCGAATATTCTGATGCTAATCCTTTTCTTCATTGCGCCTGAAATCCTCTTGAGCATAGGTGAATGAATGGAGAATTTGATGAATCAATTTTTTCTTCACTTATTTTACCCTAACTTGTTTCATGTGTTTGTTATACTAAGATTCCTATTTATTTGTTTCACCAATTACAACGCTAGTGCAGTTTGTAACCAATCACAAGAAAATGGTTTGTTACAGTCGTCACGTGAGGAAGACGATTCTACTAAGAAGACCATTTCTGGAACTATTCAAATTGATTTATCTTTGTTAATTACAAACTGAGAATATGATGCTTTAATCAACCCATTCGAACATTATTTTTCCTCTGATGACTTCATTCGGCTTATCATTTTCCCATCAGTATATCCAATGAAAACTGTTTTACATCCTTCGATCTTCATCATGAAACATCTCACTATTTAGATTTTTTCCTAGTAGCTAAGGCACTTCAACCTTCAATGATGGTTATGTTAGGTCCTCATTGTCTCAACATGACTGTTGAGTATGTTCAGATATATTTTCCCTCACAAGGTTCTCATTATAATCCCGTGCCTCTAAATGAGAATCCAACTTTTCAAATATTTTGGGGCTTTTAAGAGGATCATTATGAATCTTATGATCCAATCGTTGAATGGTTAGAGAAATATTACTCAACAAGATCGATTGCAATAAATAGGTTTTGGCCTTTTCTTGTGCTTTATAAGTAGGATGACACAGAAGAAGGTGCATTCGTAAGAATTCTTTGAGGTTTTTCTAATTATGCTTTCCGTCAAAGAGGTAACAATGTGAATTGTATGAAATTAGTGGTTGTGACACATCCTTCTTCCCATAAGAAAGACCTTTAAATTTTTGTGCAAGTTATTCAATTTTGTATCTTTTCTGATGCATATTACTATATATCTATTTTGATTGTTTGTCTTTGTGAATGTAGGTTAGGAACAACTATGGTGGCTTCACTGTAAATTTCATTATATGTGACCTTGACCTTCTGGGTGTTAGGTTAGGAGTAGGTGTAGCTACATTCTAATTTTCCCTCTCCTCAATTCATCCCTTGCTTATTATCTTGAGTCTCTGTTCTATTTTCTTACTTTTATCTTGCATTATGCTTTGGTTTAGCTTCTTTTGCTTGTTCTTTGGTTTTTCTTTCTTTTTGTGTTGTGTCTTTTCTCTTTTGTTCCATTAATGAGACCTTGCATGAAGGTGCTCTGTTAACTCATAACGGAATGTGGAAAAATAGAAAGGGACTTCGTAACAGTGCAACATTTAGCTAACCCTCTATCCTTCTTCCTTGTCTAGGTTATATATTTTGGTTAATGATGTTCCAATGAAAAATATGATCCTTGCATTAAGAAATCCTTGTGTTGAACCATGATCTCAATGTATATTTTAGAAACCTCACTTGGGTTTTATGTTTCAATTTTTCAAGATAATCTAATCAAGTAGAGAATCACAAGGGGAAACTATAAACAAGAAAACCAATATCAGAGGTCTTATATATGCTTCTTTGAGGGGACAACCTCTCCTTTTGTCAATAAGTCGAGATCCCTCTTCCACCCATAAATAAATAAATTTCTATGCACACTCCTCTTTAAATAAATAAATAAAGGTCAAAGAAGAGAAAGGCTTCTAGTAGAGAAAGTTGAAGAAACCAACTTTGTCGGGGAAATGTCTAGGCTTGCTAGTAGTGGAGAAATGTTTGTGTTCCTGTAGTGACTCCGCCAGGGTATTTTCTAGGTGTGGTGGAATTGGAGAAACACCAGAGATGAAAAACTATACTCTGAAAATATAAAGCTCGTGAACTTCATTACCTTGTCTTGATTTGAAACATTGTGTGATCGATGATCTTTTATTTATGTTTAATCGAGTAAAGGAATGAATGGGGCTATGTTTATGCTCAAGGTAGGTAGGGAAGCCATGGTAATATGAATTAATATCTCTTAAATAATTAGACCCTGCATAAACTAATTGACCAAGGCAGAGAAGATGGAGTTCTACTAGTGTGTTGCCAAGTGTTGTCACTGTGAAAAATACCCTCCAAAATTTTGCATACTCTCAAATGTTGGAGCCTACTATGGACCTTGTGTTTGGTCTTTCCATAGTCACTTCTTGGTTAGTTGATGATTTTGAGCTCCCTTCTTGGATAAGAAGTGTTAAATTCACTTGCTCACACATGGTCAGTCTGCAACAAGTTCATGAGCACATCCTTTTATGCAAGATTTAATAAGCATAGCACATTCCATCAAGATTGTGCCTATGCAATGTCCAATCCATATCAACAATTGGTGTGCACTGACAATGAACGTTTCTCACATTCTAATTGCATTCATACTTCCATTTCGGTGAGTTCTGGAAATTGTTGCCTTTGCGCACCTTTGTTTTTGAGAGTGTCATTTTCATGTTTTTGGTTGTTTCTTTCACTTGCCTTCACTCTAATTGGTGTCATTTTCATGTTATCTTTGCTCTAGTATGTGTTACTTTCACTTTCATTCACATATCATAAGAGTCATTTAAACTTTAGTAATTGGAGTCTTTTGACATGTGAGCTGTCACACAATGTATGCATGCTCATTCCGGTGGTTTCACGAGGCTATATTTGTGTGAATGGGTTTTCTAACAATGTAAACGTTAGTTGCATGCATTCCCAAATTTTTAGGTATTGTCAAACAAGTGTCGTCACAGTCGTCACAAAGTGTATCTTTAGTGTCATACTTCTCGTAAAGTTGTTGCATTGAGGGAAATATGTTGTTGACATGTTCAATATGATCTATGTTATTGTGTTGTCAAAGTGTCTTAAGTGTGTGATCACATTCAAGTCAGATCACTATTCACAATAGTCTCTTTGGTCCCATAGTTAGCAAAATTTTGAAAAACATTCGGCAACCTAGTCTCATCTATACCTTGTGAACTGCGCATCTCGTAACTTGAGTTGTTAACACAGAGCTACAAATTTTGCAACTCACTGATCTAGTATAGAGCTACACATTTCGTAACTTCAGTGCTTAATCTTAGAACTGTACATTTCACAACTTTAGTGCTCAAGCTCGACCTTGCCTCCCAAAATTACACAATTCATCCTCCTAGCCTAGCTTCAACTATGCACTTCATAATCTCCACCCTCAATATCATACCTTGAGGTCCTAATTTGTGTAATTGCATAGTGTCCCAACCTCCCTTGTCTCCCAAAACTACGTAGTATGTTCACTCAATGTTCATCGCCTCAACCTGCCTCACTAGCTCACAAAATTGTGTATTTTTTTCCCTTAGTCCAGCCTGAAATGCATACTATGTGGCGTTAAAGCTTAAGCCTTAGACTTGATCTCTTGAATTAGCAATTACATAGTCACATGGGCTCATATTTTCTCCAAATATGTGCAATGGACTTATCCAGTGCCTATCCCCTTAACTTGTCATCTTGAGCTCTCGGAATCTGCAGTTTTCTTCCTCAACCTAGCCTAAACTACACATTACGTAGTCTCAAGACTCAAGCTTCATCCATGACTACGTGAGCTATAAAATTGTGTAGTTACTGAGCCCCTTTCCTAGCCTGCCACCCAGTTCTGACTCAGTCACTGGATCAATGTGCACCATCTTAGACTAGGGGTTTATGAGACTAATGTTGTCTTGTCATGAGTGAATTGTAGATGTAGGAACTCTATCATGATATGAAAATATAATTAAGAACGGTATGGAGAAGTAGGACATGCTAGAAGACACATATGGAGTTGAAGAGATAATATTATTAGTAGTCGAGAAGATGAAGATTAAGATCACATGAGAGACTCCTTATCTTCAAGTGATGAGGAGGAGGAAGAAGAAGAACATGTACCATCTATTTAAGAAGGCACAAAGAAAGAAGCAACAAGAAGGACAACTTGGCACTATCACATCATCATGTAGTCCATGTCATCAATGTCATGTCATGTCTTGTCACAAGTCATCATATGCCACATCATTATTGTGGATTTTGTAATTATCTATTCGAAATTTATTGTAAAGTGGAAGTTTAGAGGAAACACATGGAATATGAAGAGTCATGTAAGTCAAAAAATCATAGGAAGTCAAATAGTCATGAGGGTAGTCATAGAGTTGAAAGGAGAGCAAAGCATCACCCCTTGGTTATATATGCACCCTTAGTGTATGAGAAAAGTACTTTTCACTTTGGTTCCTCCCATAAGGCATTAGAGAGATAAACAAGTTCTTTTGAGGAGCAAGGAGTTGCTCAAATTCTCCACTACTAGATCTAGTGGTGTACATTGTATACACGTGTCCTAGAAATTTTACTTAATATTAGAATCCTTATGGGCTAGCACATTCTTCATGCATGTATTATGGATATTTGTAAGACTATTTTGTGAATGTTTGTAAATAATGTTTTCTTTCATATGTGCTAAAGTAGTTGAACTATTTCTATTATTTTTGTACTTATCATATTGATAATGTGTTGATGGTGCTGGACTCACTAACATCAAGGGATCTCCCTGGTATGAAGTCCCAATTAGAACTCACATTGTTTGGTGTAGGATTCACATCCGGTACAATGGTTCAGTTGCCATTATCTTAAATATATGCCTTAGCTCTTGCTTTTCATCACATGAGAGTGGTTTTCTTTGTCTTCGAGTAATGAGGCTCATGTGCCTGGTGATTGATAGTGTTACTTGTGTTAAGGTTCTTTCACCACAAAGAGAGAGGGTGGGAGTGAGTCCTAAGTTGGATTGGAGGAAGCCCAACTCTATTAGGAACACACAACACAACAAGAGGATTAATCCAAACGGATGCAACAGTCATAACACACAAAGGAAGATAACATGTACAACACTCAGTGGACAATCCGCATGAGTACGACCATCATTATAGTGAGTTTACATGAAAGGTTATGTTTGATGTATGGGAGGTAACCAACGTGGGAAAGAAAACGTTAACAACTTATACAACACATTTTCATTAATATATGTATTAGAACAACTGAATTAATGTAAGTGTTAAACATAGGTTAAAGAAACATGTATTGCAAGTGTTAAAGAGAAATCTTACAAATAGTCAAAACACATGTGTGAAAACGTGTTGTCTTGTTTGCAGGCTTCTGAATTAAGTGAAAGTTCCTAGTCACATCGATACACCATACATCACTAACCCTGTGGATGGGGCATTGGAGCCAATACTTACTCCCCAAAGAAAATATTACCAACTCTTAAGCATATGTGGGAGGATCCAAGGTGAAAAATTATTTTTCATGTGCAAATGAGGGCTATTTATAGCCAAGGGTAAAACCGACCCTTGTGACTATTCGACTTCCCTCATGACTATTTGAATTTCATGAATTCTCAACTTTAGACTCTTCATATTACAAGTGGGTCTTTTTTACTTCTATGTTAAATTACATTGATTGACATAGTATGGCCCACTGTAGGGATGTGGCTAACATGACTCATGACACAACTCGACATGACCGTGCTAGTACGTTTGTGTTGTTGTTGGCGTGCATGTCGAGCTGCACTGTTGTTGAGTGATGGATGTCCTCATGGTGTATCACAGCTTCACGTCCGCATGGCAATGTGTGCAGAGTCTTCGATGGTCATTCGGTTCAATTTATTTTGTGTTTGCACGTTGCTCCTTGCTTGTACTTTGTCATGCTTCACATGTTCATCCATTCACGAAAATTCATGTTCATCCATTTTTCCATCTGTGAACACATCTTCGTGCGTTCATCCATTCATCTATCAGTGAACACATCTTCACATGTTCATTATTCACAAAGACATCTCCCCACATGCATCGTTTGTTCGTCCATTCGTGAAAATGCATGCTCATAAGTTCATCGATCCACAAACTCATCCTTGCATGTTTGCCTGTTCGTCCCACCACGAACACGTCTTCGCATGTTCGCCTGTTCATTCATCCACGAACACATCTTCGCATGGTCTTCCATTCACAAACACATCTCCTCGCATGCATCACTTGCTCGACTATTTGCGAACATGTCCTTTTAAATGTACTCTCCTTGTTCATCCCATCTGTCATTGTGCCATGTCTATTCATGTACCTGTATCTGTAGTCACTCATGACGAGTTGACATCAAATCCATAAATCTCCTAGTCTACCATGATGCATGATCGTTTTTGGATGCAGGTGATTAGGAGAGAGGAAAACATTACCAAATTGCACAAGGAAATATTCAAGTTGGGATTGCAGGCTCCAAGCACTATTGATGAAAATTGTGCAGAAGTCACTAGGAGAAGGAGATGGGCATTCTAGATCAACAGTGAATATCTGCGATATCTGGCTCAGCTGAAGAAAAAATTTGTGCAATTTTTTGGTAGAATTAGTGTGGGCTACAGGAGGACTGGGCAATTTCTGGAGTGAGCAGGCAGCAGGAGCTTGGCAGCAAAAACTGTGCAGTTCCTAGAGGGAGCTAGCAGCAAGTTGCTAGGAGCTCGTGGCGGGAAAAACTGCACAGTTGCTGGGAGGCTAACCTACTAACCACCTCTACACAGTTTCTTAGCTGAGTAGATTGTTAGACTATAGAGGGCTTTCTCATGAAATCTGCATAGTTTTCCACGTGAGCAGTCGATCAGCTAACTGGTGACTGGCTAGGAAAAGTGTGCAATTTTCTGAGGGAGACAAGGACGGGTACTAGGTGTCTTTTTGACTTGTCTATGTAATTTTCTTGGTCAGTGGGGTAGGCATGGTCTATAGCTTCTACGCAATTTTTGAAGGGAGTCAGTCCCGGGCTAATTTCCCAATCAAACTCTCCAGTTGACGAGCAAGAGGGTTGATTGATCAGCTTGCGGGAAACATAGCTTGAAATGGCTTACTGGGTGACAGTCAATCAAGTCGATGGTGGGATGGAGGTCTGGTTGTTAGAGGGTGATTTGGTCGTTATAAATTCAGCGAAAATGACAAAGTGTGTGAGCGAGTGAATTTGTGCATACGCGACCTTGCAAACACACTCACATGACTTAATGACAAGATGCCTCAAGCCATCAAGACACACATGATCAACATGATTGACCGGCATTACGAGTGACACGCATGAAATTTGTGATAGCTTGTTGGACAACCATGATGATGCTTGTGTGACAGTGCATAAACATTTATGTGCGATCATGACAAATGTTTACATAGCGAACACAACATGTACACACAAAGCGAAGACCTTGTGCATGACCAGAACATGGTTGCAAGCAAGAGATTGTTACCAACATGCAAAAGTTTTCCATTGAATGATCAAGCAAGGTGGGTGAAAAGACTCATGCAAGCTCATGGGGTGTGCCTGAGTGCTTGTGAACATCAATTAAAAATTCAAGGGAGGTTCCGAAATTGGATGTGGGCCAAACTTATGGAGAGTGTTGGAGCCACTACAATAAAATGTGATGTAAGTTCTATTATCGTTGTCACATGCCCGTGGACTATTCCATTGGATATTAGATAAATCATCCTTGTTATATTTGTTTTCATGATCATTGCATCTTTGTGGACTATTTTTGTTGATGGTGTACAAACCATTCTTGTTCATGTGTGTCTCTACTAGGGTGGTACTACTACCCCTCTCATAGAGGCTCACTTTTCCGCCCCTCTGTTGTGAATAAAATTTGACACACATACGATCGAAAACTCATTAGGCACATTTCCCTTACGTTTCCAAGGCACCACACATTCTTCTCTCTTGCTCACAGTTAGAGCCAAGGAAAATCCATAAGAATAAATGGAAACTAGGCCGATATTCCATATGGGGCTCCTAATCCAAATGGTGTGAGGTGTAATTGGGACTTCACATCAAGGAGACCCCTTGTTTGATAGTTTTCCACCACCATCAACAAGGAAAAATTACAAAAGTTACTTAATGTGAATTTCATCTATCCAATATTAGATAGTCAATGAGTGTCATCTTTAGTGATTGTTCCTAAGAAATACGGAAAATGGAGAGTGGGAATTGACTAAAGGCAATTAAACAATCCTATTTTGAAAGATCATTTTCCACTACCCTTTATAGATCAAGTATTATATACCTTGGTAGGAAATAAGTACTTTACATTTTTAGATGGTTTGAGTGGATATAACCAAATCCAACTAATGCCAGGAGATCAAGGTGAAACTACTTTTACATGTCCATGGGGAACATATGCCTATAGGGTTCTCCCCTTTGGATTATGTAATGGACTTGCCACATTTTAGAGAGTAGTTTTAGGTATCTTTTCTATTCTAATTCATGATTGTGTGGAAGTATACGTGGATGATTTCACTATGTATGTTGATACTTTTGAGGAAGCTATTGAAAATTTCAAAAAAGTTCTTATTAGGTGGAAATAGGCAAACCTTCCATTAAGCCATGAGAAATGTTTTATGATGTTCAATGAAGGGATTGTTTTAGGCCACCATATTTCAAGTGATGGAATGAAAGTGGATACATCTAAAGTAGAAAAAAATTCTAAAATTTCAATTCTTGTTTTTCAAAGAGATGCTAGAAGTTTTATTTGATTTACTAGATATTATAGAAGATACATAGAAAATTTCACAAAAACTGCATCTCCACTTTTCAAACTCCTTAAAAAATATTGTGAATTTATTTGGAATTTTGACGTTCAAAAGGAATTTGAGACATTGAAACAAAAGATTACTTAAGAACCAATTTGAAGGGGGCCTAATTAGACTCTTCCTTTCCACATTTCTACTGATTCTTCAGATATATCTCTAATATTTGTGTTTGGAGAAAAATATTTAAATCCTTATGCTACCTGTTATAAAAGAAAACAATTGAATCCAACAGAGTTAAATTACACTGTAACAAAAAATGAGTTTTTAGTTGTTGTGCATGTTATTAATAATTTTCATCATTATATCATTGGCTATGAAACTTTCATTGATACAAATCATTCTTCCAATAGATATCTAATCAAAAGGCCAATTAATAATGGTAGAATTATGAGATGGTTTCTATTTTTACTAGAATTCAACATTACTATTCTTGATAAGCCAGGGAAATAAAATATAGTGGTTGATTTTATTTCTAGAATGAAAAATAATAATGATGATGTTCTTGTAAAAGATAACTTTCTTGATGAATATACTTTTGAAGTATCTACTAAAACACATTGGTTTGTAGATATTAATAATTATTTGGATACAAGAAAGATACCTCCATAACTATCATTTAGAGAAATGAAAAAGTAATAAAAAATAGTGCACCTTGTTCTTGGATAGATGGATAATTGTACAAAACTGACCTGATTTGATCATCTGAAGATTATTTGACAATTTGAAGTACCTAAAATATTGAAATATTTCCATGATGAGCCATGTGGAGGACACTTTGCTGACAAAAAAACTCCTTACAAAATCCTTCTTTTGGGATATTATTGGCCATCCATTTTCAAGGATGCCAAAGAATATGTCAAAAGATGTGATAGTTTTCAAATAATGGAGAAGCCCATTTCATCAAATAAAATGCCTTTGCATCCATAGTTACATTTCTTTTTGAGGATATTTTTACTCATTTTGGTGGTCTAAGAGAAATTGTAATAAATCATGGTACTCAATTCACATCCAAGTTGGTGCAAAAGGTCATGGAGAAATATAAGGTCAAGCATCTAAATTCTACTCCATATCATCCATAAGCCAATGGAAAAGTGGAATCCACCAACAAAGTACTTGAAGCCATTCTTTCCAAGATTATGCATTTGCATAGGAAGGATTGGGCAGAAAATCTTGCATAAGCACTATGGGCATCTCAAACTACAAGGGGGAACACAACTCGACACACTCCTTATGAGCTTGCCTGTGGCAAGAAAGTTTTTCTTCCAATTGAGTTCCAAGTGGAGACCTTTAGAACAACAACTAAAGTGGGCCTTTATCTATCAGAAGCTAAAAGAAAAGAGACTAGTAGAGTTGAATGAGCTAGATGACACCCAAGAAGATGTTATTCAAAGAAACAACGTAGTTCAACAACAAAGATCAAAGTGGCATGAAAAAATCATCAAAATAAAGAGTTCAAGCAAGGTGATTACTACTAGTACTGTAATACGAGTCCTTAGGGGAGCGGGAAATCGAGGTCCAAGCTAGGGTAGTAGGCGATCATGGTTAGCTTCCTTGTGGATTCCAGAGAAGGGTGCAGCTGTTTGTACCATTACTGCACACGTCCTCGTCACTGCACGTGCAGACCTCCTACATTTTACCATGGGTTGTTTTGGGGTTTTTACTCTATTTTCTTTTACCTGATCGCCTATTTTCAATCTACAGCTTCCCTGTTTGACCCCTGGCCTCCCTTGCCGGTTTTTTTCGCTTTACTGCTCCTCCCTCTGGTGGTTACCAAGGGAGTTGGTGTTGGTTTTTTTTACCCGAACAACAATGGACATAGATATAATGAATTATTCGAAAGAGGAAATAGTGGATGACTCCATCTAGACTTCGTGACCTACTAAGTTGGGGACCATTTCATTTGGTGAGGATTTGCAAGAGATAATTTCCGGTCTCCTTGTACTATCTGGACCATTGAACCACCAGCTCATCCTGCTGGATGACCCTCCTACCTAGCCGTCACTCTCAACTCCCCCGCCATCCTTAGCGACCTTAGGGTTTGCTATTGGTTGCCTTAACCCTAACCCTTCCTCCCCAACCCCTGGATAGTTTTCTCACCTAGGTTTTTCCGTAAACCCTCCCTCCCCCCGCGCCCCTTTAGTTTTTCTAACCCCGTCGTGCATTTCCCCTCCCCCCTCTAGTAGTTTCACTGGTATCCCCCCCTTGCGGAAATTCTTCCCTCTGCTTCTACCACTCCCCCGGTGAATCCCCCCATCTGGGAGAGCTCCTCAGAAAGTCGTGGGAATCCTGCAGCTGAGGATAGGACAACAAAGAAGACACGGTGCTTAAGAACAAAGGAAGTGAACTCATTCCTTAGGATGTAGGAAGACATTCGATTGGGAGAAACCATGGATTTTACTGATAGGCTATTGGTCAACAAATTAAGGGGACGCAACTACACCACAACCTGACTAAAATCTTGGGTTTCGAAGGTCGAGCGAAACCACTTGGTGGAGCTACCTATTGTGTAAGTGTTCGTAAAGGGTTGGTTTGCTCTCAGATTCTCCAGGTGTGACCTCATGAACTGGGTACTCTCGTCATATTGGCATTTTGAACATGCTCCAGTCCTGCTAAAGAAATGGTCCATCATTTTCGATCTGGACATGGAACAAATCAAGGTTAGGCCAATTTGGGTAAGGCTTCTTGGCCTCCCCCTACACTTTTGGTCGGAGGACATTTTCAAATGTATTGGGAATTCAATCGGCACATATATGGAATCAGACAAGTCATATCTGTCCACGGGAAAGACGGAATTCATGAGATTACTGGTTCATATGGACAGTTGAGGGGGTCTGCAAGAATATTTAACGATTCAATGAAGGTATTTCACACAGAAGCAGCCCCTGGATTACGAGGGCATACCATACAGATGTTGACGCTGCCATAAAGTGGGGCACGTGTGCAAATATTGCTCTCTAGTAAACAAGCGAGTGAAACCACCGATTGACAACATTCCAGAAAATGTCCCCCACGGGAGGAACCTCCATCTGCTATCAAGGAAGCTCAAGGCCCTCTAGAACCGAATAATGTAGACAAGAACCATGAGAAAGACTACAGGAAGAAGCATGGGAAGGCTCCTCTCTGGCCTCCCTCCCCACCTCTAACCAGAGCACGAGCAGCCATAGGGGATGCTCACATCACAGGTATGTCTTCTCTGTCTCTCTCCTCTGTTATTTCTACCAATATTACTTCTGTTATGCATTCTCTTTCTAGGCATGCTTGTTCAATTGTTCCCCTGAATCTCCCTTTAAGCGCACCCTCTCTCCCCCGCTCTGGACCTTCCCTTCTGTCCCCCATGGTCCACTAGTGCCCTATTGCTCCTCCCCCCCCCCCCCGTTCTCTCCTTCCCTCAGCCTTCTCTCATGGAGGCATCCCTATTCCTTTTCGTGGACCTTGAGTATCCCAAACCCCATTACCACCTCTGCTCTCGGATGGACTCTCAAGGGTTTGATTCTATAGGCTTTGAGGTCATTGCCTCCCCCTCCCCCTCTTAAGTCCAAAGGGTGACCATCCCAGATTTCCAAAGCCATGCATCAGACTAGAGAGGAGGGTTCCCTCTGGCAGGTAGAAAAGTTTAAATTGGGCTCTTAGAGTGGAGCAAGCCCCTCTCCCCCTGTCCATGAAGCTCCTCTCTTTTAATTGTCATGGGATGGCTAGCCCGGACAAGAAACTAGCCTTCAAGCACTTATTTGCCTCTAAGCAGGTAGACATCATTTTCCTTAAAAATGTTTGGCTCCACTTCTGTTGTATCCTCCATTCTTGCTTCTTGGCTCCCAGGATGGTCTTTTCACTCTCTCGATGCCTTGGTTAGATCTAGGGGTTTATCCATGGGCATATGTAATAGATCTGTTAAAAATTTGAGCGTATGGGGAGGCCGAGGCTTTCTGGGTGTAGACATATACTCCCCAACCCTAGAATCAAAATTCCAGATCCTTAATGTGTATGACGCTATCAGGATAGGATGGCTTTTTGGAGACCTCCCCTCAGCTCGTCTCTACTTCTCCAAGACAATGTTATTATAGGGGGTGATCTCAATTTCTCCCTGGGATACTCAGAATCTTGGGGCAATCATGCCCAGGTGGATGCCTTTATGGGTCATTTTGAGAACGTCTTGGAGTCCCACAGTCTCGTCGATGTCCCTTAAGCAAAAAAGTAGCCTACTTGGAGGCATAACAGAGTGGGAGAAGCTAGTATGGCTAGAAGACTTGATCTCTTTCTTACTAAAGAAGGCCTAATAAATGGAGGGCACTGTATTAGAAAATGGGTAAGCTCGGGTGGGGTGTCGAACCACTGTCCTATATATTTAGAGATACATGATGTCATTAGTAAGCCAAAGGCCCCTTATAAGTTCAATTCTACTTGACTGCATGATATGGAATATATCACGCTTGTGTCAGACTTCAAGAAGGCACACCATCCTGGTGCATCGAGGGACATAAATTAGAATTTTCTCCTCAATATGAAGGAACTAAAGAGCCTTTCTAAGTCTTGGGCTTGGAAGAAAAAGGAAGCAGATGATTTATCCCTCCAGGAGGCAGAGAGGGCTATACTTTCATTTGAGGAGGACATAGGAGGTGCCTTGAGGACCCAAGAATAGAAAGAGGCCTATACTGCCATGCTTCAAAAGAAAACCCAAGTTCTATCAAACAGAGAAGCGAATTGGAGGCTCTTGAGTAGGGCTATCTGGCTGAAGGAGGGGGACAATAATACTAAATTTTTCCATAAACATGCAAATGGTAGAAAGGCTATAAATACTATCTGGGAACTAAAGGATTTGGAGGGTAGATCGGTTCAATCCTTCAGAGAGTTGTCTTCTTTAGCTTGCACACATTTTCACAATATTTATAAAGCTCCTCCTTATGCCTCCCTGGCAGAAGTGATGAAAACCATATAGCTTTTCCCAAGGTTTGTTGAGCAGGAGATGGAACAAGAGCTAGCGGGAGAATTATCTATGAGAGAGTTGGAAGATAATTTAAAAATGTTGAAGAAAGAAAGGAGTCCGGGACCGGATGGTTGGACCATAGAATTCTATGTGACATTATTTGAGGTGTTGGGGGCAGACCTCTTGCAAATTATTGAGGAGAGGAGAAAGAGAGGAAGGATCCCAGGCAGCTTGAAGGCCACTTTCATCACCCTCATTCCAAAATATGATAAACCCTCCTCTTTTGATGGTTTTAGAACCATATCCCTTTGCAACTGCATATACAAAATTATAGCCAAATCATTGCTAATCACTTAAAACATGTCCTCTCACTCCACATTTCCCAAGAGTAATTCGCCTTATTACACAACAGACAAATCCATGAGGCCATTGGGACAGCTTAGGAACTCCTCCATTTAGTCCAGTATCAGAAAAAAAAAGGCATGATCCTAAAGATTGACCTCTCTAAAGCTTTTGAAAGAGTCAACTGGCTATACCTCGGCATGCTCCTTACCCATATTGGCTTACCCTATCCTTTTATCAAATGGATCATGAGCTGCATAACCGATGTTCCCTTCCGTGTGTTAATAAATGGCTCGACTTCCCCTCTTTTTTCATGCAGAAAGGGGACTCAGACAAGGATGTCCCCTGTCCCCACTTTTGTTCCTCCTAGTCATGGAGGGCCTCAGCAGATTTATCCATGAAGAGCATAGGAATGGGCACTTAAAGGGTATAAAAGTTATTGATTCCCTGTCCTTGACTCATTTGATTTTGTGTAGGATGTCCTCATCTTTCTCGATGGTAGTCTGAGTGACCTCACAACTCTCCACCAAGTCATGGGGGTATTTCAAAAGGTCATAGGAATGGTTGTAAATGAATCCAAATCAACTTTATCTGTGCTCGGTTGTGCACAAAACGAGTTATTATTTTCACTCAGGAGATTCCCCTTTGCCACTTATCCGTTTGAAGAAGCCTTCAGATACTTGGGATACTGTCTGAAGCCATTTGGCTACAAAATTGCGGACTGGATCTAGGTAATCACAAAGGTGGGAAAGAGCCTAAATATATGGTACCATAAATACTTATCTAGAGCTGGTAGACTAATCCTAATTAAAGTGGTCGTGGAAGCAACCCCAGTCTACTGGATGTCCCTAGCATGGATTCCTAGAGGCATCTTGGATAGGCTTTAGAAAATATGCTACAGATTCTTATGGAAGGGGAACCAGATAGGTAGAATTTTTGCTTGGACAAGATGGGAGACACTGGCGCTGTCTAAACATTGGGGGGGGGGGGGGGGATTAAAAGGCTGGATTTTTTCTCAAAAGCACTAGCGGAAAAACTGGGCTGGCAGCTACTCAGCAAAGATAGCCATTAGACGAAGGTAGTAACATCAAAATATATAAGCCCCACAAACCCACTGGATTGGATTTGACATGATCAAAGAACATACGAAAACATATCCAACATTTGGAAAGCAGTAAACAAAGAAAATGACCTGATAAGGAATGGTTTGACTTGGTGAGTTCACTTGGGCACAAATGTGCATCTGGGAGTGAACCCATTGGTGTGGTGTGGCAATGCTCACAAACTCCCTGAACACCTAAGACTCCATGTAGCTAAATAAGGGATTTCTCATCTTAGTCAAATTGCAGATAGTGAACGATTATCCTTAGCATAGTAGGCCTGGAAATCGAGAGCATCCCTAAATATTCCTTTACAGTGGCAGCAAATTTTGAGCTGCTACATTACAGTGCTAACAGAGGCTCACATCAGGATCATGGAAGGGGAATATGAGCTTATTTGGGCTTTTACAAAACATGGTTACTATGCTCCTAAGACTGGATAACTGGTGCTCATGGAACTCTTTAAGCCACCAGACTATGAGATAAGATGGTACCTCCTCTGGAAGCTCAAAGCTGCCCCCAGAACAAAGTTTCTCATATGGTCCATCTTAAATAACAAGGTCCCTATAGGGGAAAATATGATGAAGCAATCTTTCATTGGACCATTCTGGTGCCACCTCTACAGAAGCAGCAACGAGGACACAAAACACCCCTTCCTGGATTTTCCTTTGGCATAGGATCTCTGTAATGGCATCCAGGCAACACTTTCCATCAGGCCCAGCTAGCATGGGATAGCAGTAAAGGAGGCGTGGACCTCTCAGTGGAGGGATACATATGGAAAGGAAAGGAACCTGCCTCTGCTAATCTGCTGAGCGATTTGGATAGCCAGGAATGAGATAATTTTCTCATAGAAGACCCCTCACTGGCCTTCCATTCATAACAAAATCGTAGCAGATTATCATATGATCCTTGAAGAGCTCCAAAAAAACCAGACTTGGAATGTTGAGATAGAGGTCATCAAAAAATCAATACCTTGGGCTTATTTTGATGGTTTAGCTCAAGAGATAGGCTGCAATGGGGGAGCGATTCTATACTTATCTGAAACCCATTTTTCCAAAATACAAATGGGACTAGGTCAGGGAACCAACAACTATGCCAAGTTGATTATTGCAAAAAACATTATCCTTTTTGCCTTGCAAAAACATTGCTCTAACCTGCAGTTTTTTGGTGACTCAAAACTAGTTATAAACTAGATCAACAAAAAATATACATGTTCTGCTTTCACTTTGAGGCATATTTTGGATGAGATTCATATACTTGTCTTGCTTTTTGACTCATTCACTTATCATATTACAGGGAGCGAAACACCTCCGCTAACTTCCTATCCAGAGAAGCAGCGCTTAGGGATGACAAATCTTGGATGATTTGTGAAGACTTGGATGGGGTCATGTATCAGCATTATCATAGGCCATTCATATACACTGAAGCACTATAAGAGCAGCACTGGAATGAAACATTTTAACTCATTTTTTGATGAAAAACATACATTTTTTTTTTTTTTTTTTATCTTTTTGATATTTATGTAAATAGTCATCGGTTACTCTTTATCCTCTAAGAAGAGGAAAAAAACTTATAAGTGGTTTTGAACTATATGTACTCCCTGTGAGGAGGAATGCATAGTTTTCTTACATTTTTGGTTGGACAGGTAGCGCCAGATCAAAGCAATGCTTATGCATATAAAGAATATAATTTTCATCTTTATTAATGGAAATTACGACTTTTTCATGGGAAAAAATAAAAGTTCAAGCAAGGTGATTGGGGTTTACTTTTTTATTCCAAATTCAAATATTTTCAAGGAAAATTTCAAGCTCATTGGCTTGGTCATTATGGGATTGATACTATTTTTTATAATGGAGTAGTCAAAACCAAAAATTGAAAATGAAAAATTTACTTTCTTTGTTAATGGTCATATGTTAAGGTTGTATAATAAACCACTAACAAAGGACGAGTTTCTCAAATATTTGTAAGCAAATTATAAACTCAAGTTGGTTAAGGAAGGAGATTCTTCTCCTCAAGCTCCAACTTCATTGTAATATTTCCAGTGAAAAGATAATAATATAAAAATAATAAATAATAAAATAATAATAAAAGTATAAACATGAAAGCCAACTACGTTGGCTTGTTTATACATAAAATCGTAATTGAAAACCAATATTTCTTCGTAGTTTAGATTTTCATAATTCCCTCTTTTTTTGTCCCTATTTCTTTCTACCCTTCTTTTTCTATCAAATTGCATGTGGAAAGAAATACTTCTCAAGACTAGTCTTTTCATTGACCAAAAAAAGCAACAATAGAAGCAACAATTCTTCTCTTGATCAAACAAGAAAAATTCAAGAAATGGTAAGAAACAATATAATTATGTCATTATGTAGTTGATCTTCAATTCTACGTCCAATTCTGAATTCTACATCAAAATCCACAACAAAGGAATATCAAGGAAATTCACAAAAGTAAAGGTATGTAGAATGTTGAAATTATCTTTCATATGAGAACCTAAGTTTTAATTCATGGATGATTTCAAAGAAAATTTTGAATACCTTATAAAATTTCTAAAAACTACACTCATTACCATGACCGTTATACATCACTCCCTCATCATTTCTCAGTTGATCACATCAATCTAATTGAAATAAAATACATTCCACCGATCCTATGAAATTAGATCTAGGAATTATGGGTAATCATATGGAATGAACAATATGATCATAAAACAAATACTTCTGAGGACACCTTATTCTGCTATCATTTTACTCGGTCTCATTTCATTCCACTCCATTTTGAAACCCCTTCCATTCAAACTTCACCCATTATCAGTCTTCTATCATCCCTGTTGAAAGGAACAGTGGATGAGTAAAACTTCTTCTCACCATGGGGATTATCATCCGATCTGAACTAAACATAATTAACTTTATTCAAGCATACCCAAGAGTTAGAGATCTATTGCAGGAGGTAGGGTGGCTTAAGTTCGTTGAAAAAATTTATGAGCACAAGGAAGAGGTTACAAAATATTTTGCTCGGGCTTTTTATGCGGTCAATGTAGAAATTGGAGACATTAAGCTTATTATAACAAAATCTATCATGGCACAGGGTACACAATTACCCATAATAGAGAAGGTTGGTTCAAGAATAGGAAAGTCAAGGAGAATGATTGGATACACTTCCTCAGAGAACCAGGTATGGATATATCAATCTTTAAAAAGGGAACTCTAGTTACGTCATTGAAAGGAAAATGAAGAAATTTATTGTTGGTTATCCAAAAGTTTTTAACTTGTGAGGGTGGAATTGGAGCTATGTTTTTCCTACGACGCCCAACTTTTGATGCACTTTATTGATAGAAATGAAATCAAATTTCCCTACTTTTTGCTTCAAAATCTTAGAAAGATGACATCTAGCATACAATGGGAGTCTAGATCCATGTATAATAACCTCTACCATCACGGACTCATAAAAATCCTTATAGAGGCACATTTGGAAGCTAAGGGAGACAAACAGAAATATTTCTTAGTTTAAAATTATTTTGTATAAATCTAGGAAGGAAAAACAATTAGTGGGGTTAAATGAAGTCTACAAAGGTCAAAGTCAAACCCGAAAAATGAATAAGAAAGTCTAGAACAAAATGAGATAGAAGTAATGTAAGACTTATTTAATGATGATACCTTTCTCTCTCAGTACCTTAAAAAAAAAAATGAAAAAAAAATGAAAAGTGTATTCTTAGAAGAAAGAAAGCCATCTTAGGCTCCAAGCTACCTAAAGAAAGTGAAAACTTAGAGGAGATAAAATAAGAGGTTAGCAAAGAAAAAAGTCAAGACGCTAAAGGATTAGGAGTAAAAGTGAGAAGAAGGAGAATTTCAAAACTCTCAAATACATAGTCTCTAGGAATGATTGATCTTGAAGAAGAAGGGTATAGAACACCACCTCACACAATGAGCTCGACAAGAAAAACTCCACACATTTACCTAGTCCAATAGGAAATTTATGATTATGTTGAATCTATGCAACAAAGAGCACAACAAAATCTAAATCTCTATCACTATCAAAATAATGAAATCGATGAAACTTCATTGACAGAAAAAATCCGGAACAAGAACGCAAGGTTGAAGATGCTTTGAAATAGGGCATATATGAGCTAGAGGTTCATAATAAACACATGACTTAGGAAAGGGAAGCATAAAAACTACAAATGAGATACTAAAAACCCAGAATGATAACATAATTCTATATCTCTTCCATTAGTATGAGAAAAATAAGAAACTCAAGGCTAATAACAATTTTCTTAAGAATAGAATGAGGGGTTTGTGGAGTAAAATTATGATGAAGAGACCAAATGCCACCTTCAGCATTAGGAAGAAAAAGGAAAGCACTAGTCTTGATGTGCTTTCACAAGATTCAGAAATCATACATTGAAGAATAAAAGAAGAACCAATTTTGAATTTTTGGTGCATGAGGAAATGCAAGACCTTTGGTGTAGGGGAATGTTGAAGTTTGAAATTGTTTCCTTTTTTACTACCTTTTTGCCATATCCTTCACCTTTTTGTCACCATTTTTGTAGTAGTCTCAGCATATTCAAGGTCAAATCAAATTATAAAAATTTCTTTATCATCCATGTTTAGAATCTATGTTTCTTTACGGATTATAACAAAAACATTCCTACAACAACATAACTATGAACATTCCATAACTAATATTGAACTATGTAGCGTTATTTATGGTTAGACAGGTTGTAGTGCATCACTGAAGGAATAAAGAGTATGTAAAGATGAAAAATGTTTACCACATGTATGAGCACCTAACGGCATGACTTGGAGGCTATAAATATTAGGAGATCTAAAAGTTAAAATCAAATTCAAACTCAAAGTAAAACTCTGAGTATGACGGTGCAACGGTTGAGAGAAGGAAATAGGATATTAAAACGACATTAGGTAAGCATGAAGAAGAATTATTTAAACACAAGGATGTGATTCGAGAAGAATCCCTCATTATTTTCTCTTTTGGTAGGAAATCACGAGGAGATAACGTCCTAGTTTAAATCTATTTCCTAGATGGAAAAATAGTTTCATTTTATATTGGCATAAAACTCTTGAAGTTGTTTAATGAAAACTTGTATAAAATCCATAAGGAGAGACCAAAATCTTAGTTCAATTATTAGGTTTATTTTTGTTCATTTCCATAATTTGTGATACTCTGTTGTAAGTAAATACAATCCTTTGTTCTTAATGTGTGACTAAGAAATCATTTGACTGATAGTAGGCTTACTCTCAGGGAGGCCCCCCTATCGAGTTGTAAGGATATTTAGTTTTATTTATGTTTCGATTTTCTCATAGCGCAATAGTCTTTTGAGGTTAATTTTCTCTTAAAATAATTTCATTACAATTATAATTTGATCATTTGTTATTCAAGTTTCAGAGTGCTCATAAGATAAAATTACCAAAAAAATTTAACTTTGATATGTGTTTCCTTTCAGGTTTCATTACTCAGTTAATTTTATATATGGAAAAAGAGATGTCTTTTAGAATTAATCATGCAGATCAGTAATCATTTAGGTTACAAGTTCTCAGTTCTCATTTGATTTTTATTCTTGTCAATAGTTTATTTGTCCATTTATAGTCTCTTTTCTTTCTGTAATTATTTTTTCTCATGCGATTTCCTTTTATGAAATAGTGTAAAATTTCCTTTCTACACAATAGTGTTGTAATGCTTTCAATTATGCAAGCAACATTAGAAATTATTTCCTACAATTTATTATTAGAATTTCCTTATATGCAAGTAGAAGTAAGTTTTGAATTTTGCAATTAAAATAGATTTTCAATGCTGCAGGCAATAGATTCCAATTCAGTTAAGTAATTTGGTTTTGATGTAAATTTGAATAGAAAGAGCTTGTGTGTGTTTACTCCCCAAATCTCATAAAAACACTTTTCCACACTTAGGATAATTTCATACTTAGAATAATTTAGTCCATATCTATAATTCCTAGCATACATAGTGCACATACATCTCGCAAGTACACGAACCTTGGTTGACAATTAATGAAGTAATTTAAGAACAACTAAGTTACCCAACACTAATAACCTATACCTTGCTATTGTAACCTATGCCTAAGCTCCTTGTACTTGTCATCATGTTTTCATGCATGTAATATTTTATCATTTAAATATGTCCTATATGACTCATAGCTGCTATATGATTTACCTGCACTCTTCTACTAAGAGTATTTGCAACCCTGTTCTCTTTACCCTTAATGTAATTGATATCAAGGTAAAAATCCTTGAATGTGGACAACCACCTTACTTGCCTAAAATTCATATTAATTTGGTCAAACAAGGATCTTAGTCCACTGTGATCACTCATAAACATAAACCTCCTTCCACAAAGATAGTGCCTCCAACATCTTCAATGCATGAATGACCATTGCCAACTCAAGATCAAGGGTCACATAGCTCTTCAAGTACTCATGTAGTTTCCTAGATACATAGAAAACTATCTATCCCTCTTACATTAGGACTCCACCAACTCTCCTCTCAAAATCATTTATACACACCACAAGCTCTTTGTTTGGATCTGCAATCTTTAGAATTGGAGCATTTGTAATAAACTTCTTTAAATTCTCAAAACTTGCTACAGAGTCCTCTTTCCATTAAAATTTATATCCTTTCCTATGTCATCATGTGATAGGGTCGGAAGTTTGTGAGAATTTCTTGATGAACATCCTGTAGTAACCCATTAACCCCATGAATGATCTAACCTCATCCACATTTCTAGGAGCTTCCTATTCCATGATAGATTTGATCTTTTCTGGATCAACTGCTATACCTTCCTTAGAAACCACATGCCCCAAATAATGAACCTTTGTCTAAAAGAAATTAATTTTAATATGTTTGGCATACAATTGATGCTCTCTTAGAATTCTCAATATTTTTGCTATGTGTTTGATCCTTGGCAACAAATACCTGTTCTGGATCATCAGCTTGTTCAACTTCCTATAATCAATGCACAACCTGTGAGTACCATCCTTCTTCTTCACAAATAATATTGGCGCACCCCAAGGAGACACACTTGTCCTAATGTATCCCTTGTCAAGTATTTCCTTCAACTGCAACTTCAATTCCACTAACTCTAGATTTCTCATCCTATATAGTGTGTTTGATGATGGTGTTGCCCCTGGTAACAACTCAATAGAAAATTCCACTTCCCTATGTGGAGGAAACTCAGAAATATTTACTAGTAACAGATCCTAAAATTGTTGTAATCACAGATACCTCTTCAATACTTATGCATCCTTAGCATCTTTGCCTTTATCACTAGGAACATGCACTACAAATAACACACACCCTTTCCGGAAATTGGGTTTTTCTTGCACATTTGTAACAATTATAATTGATGTTACCTTATTGTTACCCTGCAAGATTCTTTGTTCTCCATTGACATCTAAGCCCTGAAAAGCCTTTTCATCAAAATCCACCTTAGTCCTATGAAGGTAGAACCAATCCTTACCCAAAAGCATACTATATGATTCCAGTGGAAGCACATTCAAATGCATTGATGTAGGCATACCATTCAAATCAAATGCTCAAACTCTTACCCAATGTTGAACTCTTTTCTAAGTACTTGTAGCTAACTGCACTAATGAAGACTCTACATGCACTTAATTTCTCAACCCACACTTATCCACTAGGTTAGGGTTAGCATAACTATAGTTAGCTCTAGGGTAAATCAAAATAGAAAAAACTTGATCACAAAGCTTACCTTCCATCTCAATAATAGTTTCGTAGTGATCCACCTGCTTAGTATTTCAATGATTCATAAATCCAAGGAATGATCTATCCAACATCCCCATCTTTATGCCCCTCGTTAGCATTATAGATATGAGGCCTACCACAATGATGATAGACAATCCTTCTTGAGATGATCCTTGCCACATATCTAACACTACAACTGTCTCCTACCATCACCTTTATTCTGCTACTCTCTAGGTTGTGACCCATATCCATTTTTAATTACATTAAACTTTTTTTAAGCAACAACATTCCCTTTCTCACCTACATCCCGAAGTCTTGTTCGCTTCAGTGACCATTTAAATTTATTCTTTTCATTTCTTTTCCAACCTTGCTTAGGCTTAGTATTACACTTTGATTGCTCATAATAGTGCTTCAACTTCTGAATTACCTCTTCTAGTGACTGAGGCTCATCATACCCAATTTGATCTTTAAATGCTAAAGAAAATCCATTGACAAACCTCTAAATTTTTTCCTTTTCATCCTTAAGGTACAACACATACCTCAAAAACTCTAGGAACTTAGTTGTGGGCTCCTCATCTACCATCTATCCTATCTTTAGCTCATAGAATTCCTTGGAATTACTATCACAGTACCTCTCTAACAAGTACTTTTTCCTAAAGAGTCTCATGAATTCATGTCAACTCAACTCCATTGTACTGATGTCTCTGACCCACTTCACACCTTCCCACCAAATGTCTACTTTCCCCTTGAGGCTAAATATAATTATCATGGCATTCATGTTCTCTGTGTAATCATACAGTTCAAAGAAATTCTTCATTTTAAGTAACCATGCCTCCTCATCCTCCAGCTTCTCCAACTCTCCATCAAATATAGGTGGTGTGGCTTTCTTGACCTCATCTGAAAAATATTCACTATGACTCCGCCTAAAAGGATGATAGAGATGATGACCATGATACCTATCTCAACCAGTTTTAGAGTAAAACCCATGTCCACTTCCTCTCCTATCATTTGTATCTAAGAACCTGCCATCTCTAACTTTTTCATCTCTATTTGACATGTGCCCACCATGAGACCTGCTACCATATGCCCCATTAGTCATGTCCTCCTATACACAACTGATCCATGGTCTTCCCTATCTCTGGTAGTCTAGAAAACTATAAAGGATAACTGCATTGACCTTTGCTTGTTTCTCTTATGCCCTGGAAAGTCTTTCCGGTGACTAGATGATTTTTTCATTATCTTCTTTGTAACTTCTTATCTTTGCCTTCAAACTTATCAATGTAGGTTTTTAACCCCGTACAGAAATTACCTGCATATGAATTCTAAATCACAGAAAAAATAAACAATGCGAGAGCATAACACATAAAACACATATACATAGAGATTTCCCACAGGATCCCAAAACCGAGACTACCAGCTTTATTTTTCATTATATTCCTTTCAATGTTACAATACATATTTATACATGCCAAAGCATCAAATACCATGGACCGAAAACTATCACATCCAATACCATGGACCAAAAAAGCATCGCATCCAATACCATGGACCGAAAACCATCGCGTCCAAAAAACATGTGCAAAAATCATGCACAAAACCACAGGTGGGTCTGCCCAACCTAACATAGGGTCCAAAACCAAAATTTTCCAGGGCGCTATAAAGTGGGGTTACGGGTACCCCTCAAACCCCCTATTAACTATGTGGAAAGAATATAACACAACCCAACAATCTCCCACTTGTTTTTTTCTTTCCACAGGGGGCCAGAGGAGAGCTTAGTCATTTTTCCAGCCCTAAAACACCCATTATTTCTCTACACCAAGAGAACTTCTCAGAGCTAACAGATTTTGTCAATGCATCTGCAGTATTCTTCAAAGTGCCACCTTTACCAGCAACACCTTTTTGTCTTCTATCATATCCCTCACAAAGTGATACTGAACATCAATGTGCTTTGTCTTTGAATGATAAGCAGGGTTCTTTGCCAAGAAAATTGCACTTTGGCTGTCACAGTCTATCCTTATAGCTCCCTGTACTAACCCCATACTTGAACACAATCTCTGCAACCAAACTGCTTCCTTGCTTGCATGAGTGGCTGCCATGTATTCTGCCTCTGTAGTTGATAGTGCCACTACAGATTGTTTCTTACTCATCCAACTGACTGCACCTCCAAATAGGTTAAACACATACCCACTTATAGATCTTCTCTGATCCAAATCTCCAGCCCAGTCTGCATCAAGAAAGCCACAGATATCCAACACTTTGTCCAATCCTGGTCATCCTAGGTAGCACAAACCATAATCACTAGTGCCACGCAAATACATGAAAACCCGCTTCACTGTTGTCCAGTGCTCCTTCCCTCGTTTTGACGTAAACCTACTCAATACTCCCACTGCATGTGCAATGTCTGGTCTAGTACAGACCATGGCATACATCAAGCTACTGACGACACTTGATATGGAACACGGGAAAGTCCTCTTCCTCTTCTTGTGTCTTGGGACACTGTTCAACAGATAACCTTACACCTACAGGAATAGGAATCTTCACCGATTTACTATCCTGCATATTAAACCTCTGCAATATTGTCTCAACATACTCCCTCTGGTTTAACCAGAGCTTCATCTTTTCCCGAACTCTTTTAATTTCCATGCCCAAAATATAGTTTGCAGCACGGAGATATTTCATGTCGAATTTGGAGGACAATTGGGTCTTCAAAACCTGGATAATTTCTTTGTCATTTCCAACCAACAACATATCATCCACATACAAGACCAGATAAATAACACGGTCACCAATTAATTTAAAATACACGCAATGATCTGCTTTGCTTCTGGTGAAGCCAAGTCCCCGTATAAATGTATCAAATTTCTGATACCACATCCTTGGTGACTGTTTTAACCCATACAGAGACTTCTTTAACTTGCATACCAATTCTTTCTTACCCTTCACCGTAAAGCCTTTAGGTTGCTTCATGTAGATTTCCTCTTCCAGATCCCCATGAAGAAATTTTGTCTTCACATCCATCTGTTCTACCACAAAATCAAAAGCAGCGGCAACAGATAAAAGTAATCTAATAGAAGTTACCTTGGTAACAGGAGAAAAAATATCACCAAAATCAATTCTCGGCACCTGGGAATACCCTTTTGCTACCAACCGAGCTTTGTATTTCTCCACTTTTCCTTTTACATTTGTCTTCTTTTCGAACACCCATTTTCCGCCAATGGGTTTCCTTCTAGCGAGCAACTCCACCAAATCCCAAGCCTCATTTTTGTGCAAAGATGCCATTTCATCAACCATGGCCTCTTTCCAAAGTTTTCCATCCTCTGAATCTACTGCTTCCTTCATAGTTCTTGGATCATTGTCAGTAATAGACAAAGCAAAATTTGAAGAGAAAGTAGATGGACTATACCTTTCAGGCTACCTTCTTTCTCGAACTGATCTTCTCACAGCTGGAATTTGTGGCTCTTCATCTTCGGATTCCTCCTCTACTGTAGAGTTTGATTCTTCCTCCTTTAGCTCAAACTCTATCTTCTAAGGTTCCTTTCGTTGGACTTCATGTTTCATAACATCTTTCACCTCTCTGAACACCACATCTTGGTTGTACACAACCTTCCGTGTGACTGGGTTCCAAAGCTTATAACCCTTTAAACCATCCTTATACCCAATAAAGATGCACTTTTCAGATTTACTATCCAACTTGGTTCGTTTCTCCTTTGGAACATGTACATATGCATCACATCCAAATACCCTCAGATGTGAAGAGAGGGTTTCTTACCAGTCCATACTTCTTGTGGAGTCTTATCCTCCAACATTGATGAAGGTGACCTGTTGACCAAGTAACATGCAGTATCCACCGCCTCTGTCCAGAATTCCTGTCCTAACCTGGCACCACTGAGCATGCTTCTTGCCCTTTCCATAAAACTTTTCTTGTTCATTTCTTCTGCAACTTCCATTTGCTGAGGTGTATATGGAGTTCTTCTACCGTGCTTATTACCACACTTCTTACAGAATTCTTCAAATTCCTTGCTGCAAAATTCTCCACCATCATCTGTCCTCAGCACCTTTATCTTCTCCTCTGTCTGATTTTCCACCAGCGCTTTAAATTCTTTAAACCTATCAAAGACTTCAGATTTCTTCTTAAGGAAATATATCCATGTATTCCTTGAGAAGTCATCTATAAATGATACATAGTACACAGACTTACCTAGTGATGGAACCTTCATAGGTCCAAACACATCACTGTGGACAAGATCTAATATTTGTTTCGTCCTCTTACCACCAGAAGGGGAACTCATCCGATTCTGCTTCCCATATACACAATTTTCATAGAAATCAAAATCCAGAGAGCTATTACTCATACCTTCTACCATACCTTTACCATGAAGTTTTCGAAGGCCCTTCTCTCCAATATGTCCAAGCCTTTGATGCCACAACATGGTCTTCTCTCCAAATACCACTAGATTTTCTGCTCCATTTGCAGGAACCATAGAACTATTGCACTCATCAACAACAGTGCTACCTTGCAGCTTGTACAAAGTTCCAATCCGAACTCCCCGCTTCAATACCAGTGCTCCTTTAACCATCTTGCAGGTATCCTTCTCGAACACTGTCTTTACACCTGCATCATCCAACTTGCTAATAGAAATCAGATTTCTGGCTAATGCAGGAATATATAGAACACCTAGAAGCATTCTAACCCTTCCACCTTGCAACTTCAACTTTACTTTTATGCGACCAATGATTCTAGTCTTCCTGTCATCCCCCAAGAAGACATCACCCCCATCATATTTCTCATACTCGCAGAACCACTCTCTATGGGGAGTGAAGTGAGAGGATGCACCTGAGTCAATCAACCATGCCTCATGATCTACATGTGTACATGAAGAAGCCAAGTACACATCCCCACCTTCATCTGAGGTGGTTTTCACCTCTGCAGAAGGAGCCTCATTAGATCCCTTTCCTTTATCAAGAGCTTTAGATTTACATTCCCTTTTGTAGTGCCCTTCCTTTCCATATTTCCAGCACACCACCTTTATAGGTTTTCCTAGAGATTGAGATCTCCCTTTAGATTTAGATCTCCCACTCGATGACTTATTTTTGTTTCTGTTCTAGGTCCACCCTCGTACAGACAAGGCATAACCATTTTGGCTCTCCATATTTTTCCGTCTCATTTCCTCCGTCAGCAAGGATGAGACTATTTCATCAAAATGCAAGGCAGTTGCATTGCTACCTATTGCAATAACCAGACTATCCCATGAATCTGGTAGGGAACACAACAAACTGATGCACTTATCTTCATATGAAATTTTAATATCAATAGATGCTAACTGACTTACCACAGTATTAAATGCATTTAGATGCTCTGTCATCGAGTCTTCATCTTTCATCTGCATGTTATATAGCTTTTTCCGAGAGAACAGTTTATTCAGCAGAGACTTAGATTGGTACAAAGTCCCTAACTTGTCCCACAAAGCCTTCGTCGTAGCTTCCCCTGATACATTCAGCAATACTGAATTTGAGACACACAATCATATTGTGCTCTTTGCCTTCTGATCCAAATTCTTCCATTCTTCATCAGATGCTCTCGTTGGTTTAGTACCCAGATCTAGCGCAATCCACTGATCTTTATCCACCAACAGATCCTTCATCTTGAGTTTCCACAACTCAGAACTCTGACCATTAAATTTCTCGATCTCTATTTTTCCACTCCTCACCATATTTTTTCACCACCATAATCGATCTTGCAGATCTCCCACTAAACAGGGTCTACCATAGGCCTGAGCGAAACCCCTCAGCAATAAAGGTGTCCCCTTGAAGCCAAAACAGCTCCGATACCAAATGTAGGTTTTAACCCCGTACAGAAATTACTTGCATACAAATTCTAAAACAAAGAAAATAAATAATGCAAGATCATAACACATAAAACACATATACAGAGAGATTTTCCCCTGGATCCCAAAACCAGGACTCCCAGCTTGATTTTTCATTATGTTCCTTTCAATGTTACAATACATATTTATACATGTCGAAGCATCCAATACCATGGAACGAAAACCATCATGTCCAATACCATGGACCGAAAACCATCGTGTCCAAAAAACATGTGTGAAAATCATGCACAAAACCATAGGTGGGTCCGCCCAACCTAACATAGGGTCAAAAAACAAAATTTTCTGGGGCGCTGCCCCGGACCCCATAAAGTGGGGTTATGGGCACCCTTCAAACCGCCTGTTAACTACGTGGAAAGAATATAACACAACCCAACATGGACAAGACAACATGAGGATGTATGATGCAGCATAATGGCCATGAGAAGCATGATGATGAGAGTAAGAGCAGCTCAATCATCTAGGTTCAACTCATGTGACAGTACAACATGGTGTCACACAGCTATATTCAGCAATCGAAAGGCAACACTATGATAGGCGAAGGAGTCACCTTAGAGAATCTGTTGAAGCAATATGTCTTCAACTGATCTCATGCGATATCGAAAGTCAAAATGTTGACTTCTATTGTAAATGTATTATCTCTCTTTCTTTCTCTGCTGAACTATAAAGAACATAAAAGAAAAATTGATCAAGGGTTTCCCGACATCGTGGGGTTTGTCCCTGGATGGCGCAAAATCTTGTGTCCTCTTGTCTTGGCTTGTCTTTTGCAATTTATATTTATGTTTTATCTGCAGTTTTGCGATTTATATTTATGTTTTATCTGCAGTATGGGACGACATGGGGAGAGGTAATGCTGTCAAATACCCTGATATACGTAAATGTTTCCTCCCCAAAACATCTGGCCACTGGGAGGATATGTATCTCGACTTCTTTGGAAAACTTGGGGGCATCTTGGCTATAAAGTTGTTTGTGGATAGGGAGCATAACTCCATGACAAATTTTGTAAAAATGTGGTTGAAACTAAGATTTCCACATGTCTTTATGGTATATGTGAATGGGAAGTGGATTTTGGCTAGTCCACTTCCATCCCATGATAGGGAATTCCGAACCAAAACAAATTGTATCCATTACATAGGTGCTCACAAAAAATGGAGGGTAAACCCTCGAATGAACACTTCTTTTCCTTCTATACTCCATTATTGTTCTTGCTCAATTATTACATAAAATTTGTACCCAATTCATTATAGTTGTGTTTACAACTGCATCTATTAATGGCAGCCATTATGGGGAAAATTTAGTGCTATCAGTTTTTCCAAATAGTCTGCATAGCAAGGCCACTGCAAAACTATGAGGGGGAAAAATAGACGCAGTAGAGTACAAAGCGTTCTTGTCCTTTTTTATTTTTCCCTCATTATTTGACCAGGTGCAGGTGCAGTCTGTTGGGTCATCGTTCCCTTTGGAAAACTTCTCGATGAACTACTTATTGTCGATGACTTGTGGCTCTGGTAGGTGGTACATGAGCCGCAGGTTGTCTGGCGTAAAATATCCCATAACCTCTTGGCTTTTGGTCTTGAATTCTCTGTCTGAAATGATGGCTTCATAAATAACCCATTTAACCATGTTTGTATAAGGGATTATCTTTGGACGTGCAGCTATGCGATGAAAAAATGAGCATCCTATCTCAAATGGAAGCATCTGAGGAATCACGTCCGTCAACTGTGACCTTCGTTTCCAGAATCCTTGGTTTCTCTTCCTCCAGTATATTATACATGGCTTCCCACGTAGAGGTTCCTCCCTCTCTGCTATATGTAGTATCCATAAATAAAGGAGTCATTTATGATTTCTCAGAGACGACTGCCTTGCCTTTCTTCACCATTTCTCCCAATGATTTGCCTTGTGGATTTTCCCTGAAAGTGAAGAACAACAACTATCGGATACACAAAGATGATAATGAATGTAAAATGGAATAATGCAGATAACTTGTAAAGGTGATAAAAGGAGTTTTATTCGAATGCTCATAAGAAGATATCATATCACGTTAAATGGATTTTCACACATAAATGCAGTTAACTCTTACTAAATTCCCACTAATGCTTCGTTATCTCTTAGATTTAATGCTCATAAATGTTTGCATCGTAAATCGAGAAGAAATCTTCTAGGGTGGTGAGCCTTTGAATTGTGATAATGGAGATTTTGTGATTTGCAAAGCAATATCGCAGATCGCATATTCACATTATGCCTTTTCGCTTTTCTTACCCTCCCTTGTGTTTCTGCGAGATGCAAGATGCGAGCCGCTTGTTTATTGTCTCAAAACATAACTACTTGTTAGGTTTTCTATGTAAAGACCCATTTTAATAAGCAACATATATAAACATTTGTTCCTAATGTATTCAAGGAGTGGGTCTGGGTCTTGATCGCATTTCGCAATATCAATTGGTGGTAAGTTTGTGGTGTTCTTTTGAATGCGATGCAATAAAGGTTAAGATGTGTAGGTTTTAACCCCGTACAGAAATTACCTGCATACGAATTCTAAATCACAGGAAAAATAAAAATGCGAGAGCATAACACATAAAACACATATACACAGAGATTTCCCACTGGATCTCAAAACCGAGACTACCAGCTTGATTTTTCATTATGTTCCTTTCAATGTTACAATACATATTTATACATGCCGAAGCATCCAATACCATGGACCGAAAACCATCGCGTCCAAAACCATGGACCGAAAACCATAGGTAGGTTCGCCCAACCTAATATAGGGTCCAAAAAAAATTTTCTCGGGCGCTGCCCCGAACCCCGTAGAGGGGGGCTACCCGCCCCCCTCAAACCCCCCGGACAAGGGGGGCGAAGCCCCCCTGGTAAACTACGTGGGTTAGTCGTGGAAAGAATATAACACAACCCAATAAGATGTCATCGCAATTTCACATTTCGCTTGTTTTGATATTACTTTTTAAGGCAGGATCTTCATAAATAGTGATATGTGATGCGAGACTTCATTTTGAAAAGAAAAGCTTTAGGACCTATTTTATGTCAAAAATATGATAGTTTCAAGGTATAAAGCATAGAGTCCTCTTTTGATCATTTTTCACTAGATTTGGTGGGTTAACAAGGTTTTTGATGATGCTTAATCATGTGATATGCGGGAAGGCAAGAATTTAGTAGTTCTTTTGAAAAAGGGGGTTTGATTGATATCTTGCTTTATTCCAAAATTAAATAAGAAAAATGCCTAAATGTTAAGTTCATTTTTGGAGGGATTTTTTAAAGAGTCCCCATTTATTAATGTAATATTAACTACTACTATTAATAAATGGGGGGTTGTTGAATAGCACAACATGACCATACCGTGAGACTTAATATTTATATTGATCCTTGTTATCTGGATGGTTGTGCCCATACCATGGATCTTTTTATATAGTCTTCATCATTCGGATGGTTGTGTCCATGTCGTGGATTCGTGTCTTAATCTTAAATATGCGTATGTATATGCGTCCTTGATTTGCTAGTCTCTTGACAGTGTGTGTCCTCGTCCTTTCCAAAAGCTTGTAAGAATTTCAGCCATCACTCCTCATTCTGCCTTCATGCTTTAGGGGCCATTTGTTACACAGTATTTTGTCATGCCTCCTGCACTTCCCTGTGACATACTCTGAAGTGCATCATAGCAAGGTAGGCCTTCTCTCTTGTTCTATTTTTTCAATCATAATCTAGGAAGATGTCTAGTTGATTGTCCCTTCAGTTGCTACACCCACTCATTGGGCTAGAGGGATCATCTATGTCCACAGAGAGGATTAACCTTGTCAACACTCCTTCATTAATACTTATAATCTTGTCATACATCCCTTTAGTTGATTCACGACTCATAACTTTAGTGAATTTTGAATCTAAAAATTTAATTGATATAGAGTTCAAAGCCTTGGCATTTGCTACATAGGCCTTCTTACTGTCCTAGTTTGTTGGCAGAGGAGATGGGATCTTTTATCCATTTGTAACTACTTTCCAAAATTCAACACCATGAAACATCATGTAGTACTTCATTCTATTCTTACATAATGTAAAATTTGTTCCATCAAAGTGGGGGGCTTTTAATGCTTCTTTACTAGCCATTATGTTTGGAAAACTATTCTTCCATTTGTTAGGTTGTTTTGAAGAAGCTAGCTCTGGTACCAATTGTTAGAAATACTAACAGGTGAGTCTCATGGAAACAATTAAGACGGTTTTTCAAATGATCCTTTCCTGGAAATTAGACTGTCTTATGCGAAAACGTCTTTTTAATTTGGTGCGGTAATATTCATGAGCCTACCGCGTAGGCCTATAAACTCCAACATGGAACTTTAATTATGAAAATGACCCTAAATCTTTGTGTACTGTCTCTTAATCGAGTCATTTTGGATTCATAAGTTAAAGAAATAATTATATCTACTAATAGTGGTCGAATTGGTGCATTACCCAAGCATGCTTCACTTGTGGGAGTTAAATATATTAGGGATATGAAAAAATAGCGTTCTCAATGGCAGTGGTTTACTATGGTTATGTGGGAGGGTTTCCCCCAAGATTAAACAGTTGATAAATCATTATATTGGTAAATAATGCAGGGAGAGATGTTGACATCAATCCCCAAGAAGCCTAGGAAAAGTTTTGAATAACTAAAGCTGACTTAGCTCAAGCAGAAGGCAAAAGACAAGAAATTGAGGCTAATGTAGCTCTAAAAAGGGCTAGAACACAATTATAGGCTATAAATGCTAGCCCCCCCCCCCGTCTCTAATTAACAATTTCTATAATGATCTGAAAAAAGATTCAATGTTCCGCTTCGATCCAGACACGTGGAGTAAAACTTATTAGAATACCATTGAAAAGCTCGATGGCTCTAATAAGTTTACCTACTATTGGATTTGAACCAATGACTCTCACCGTATGAAAGCGATACTCTAAATACTGAGTTACGTGGGTAATTTATTCTCATAGGTAAAGTTGGATCTATAAACGACTCTAAATCAAATTAAATGTTTAGACAGTGTATGTGTCCCTAGCATAGATCGAACTTATTGGA
>APFE030459983.1:58637-80601 GCA_000404065.3 Pinus taeda
AATGAATCAATATTTCAACCAATCATTAATTTTTCCAGTTTAAAAATTGTTACAATTGCAAAACACAAACCATGCTAGGACACAAGAACTTAAAAATGAAAAATCAATTTTATGTTTTTGGCTCAAACAGTTAAGAAAAATAATGAGAGGGGGAGTGGGGGGGCGGCGGGGGGGAGGGGAATCAATATTTTTAATTCACTTTAACTTTTCATTTCATATTCTGAATTCTGTACGCTACTATTCTTTATGCAACCAATGTGTGTACGCGACTTCAATTAAGGAAAACAACGCATACCTAGTTTACTTAATTTACCATAAATCCATCAGTGAGTTAAATTTAACCATTGCACTGTTGATTCATTAACCATACAATATGCAGTAAAGAACAGATAAATCACAAGACATAAGAAACACACATAGAACGCCAGGATTTTAGGTGGAAACCCAATGTGGGACAAAACCATTGTTGTCATCATCTATGTCTTCTTTTATTATAAATAAAATCTTCATTAAATCTTGTACTAGTGCAAACTCTTACCAGCACGTAGGCACCCACCTGCAGGAGGCTACAACCTCCACTCTTTCTCTAGCACCCACTGGAAGGTAGCTACAACCCCTCGGTCTCGTTTACTAGCTCCTGCTGGAAGGGAGCACCTACCCACTAAACAAATTTATTAGTTACCATTGATACAAAGCTTTGACTCCCTCATTAAAGGCTCCAAACCTTAGCACCCTTTGTGGACCACGTTTCATAATATTTCAAACTAGATCCACCTGACTTAAAACATCAAAACTTGTAGGCCACCTTTCATCAAATTTTCACACTGGAACCACATCAACAATAATACCAACAACCGACTAAATATTGAATCTAAAATACAATCACTGAACCAACTAAATCACTGTAACATCATCCCACTGAATACTAAATCAAACACTGCAACTAGATCATATCAATGCACAACCAAATCGTAGCAGATATAAATCATCCAAATCAAGACATCATTGATAGAAAACAACAAATATAATAAATTTCATCATCAAACAACACTGCAAACCCTGACCAAATATATCTTATAATATATACGTGGTTGCTATTCAGAAGACCGACGTATATACACTCTTATAATGTGCAATACCCACGTACATATCTCAAAATACTGAAGAAAAAAAAATCTTAGAACATATACATGACTCAACAGAAACAGATCCATGTATGTATGTGATTACTCCTAAGCAAACCAGCATACATATCTTAAATTACTGAAGCATACCTTCGCTGCAAACACAACTCATATTCCTCAACCTTCACTGTCAAAGCTACAAACTTCTGAAAATTCATTTAGATCACAACATTACTATAATCGGAGATCCATCATTATTAGATTCCTAGACATTTGCAACAAGTAAATCAATCAACCATATTTCAACATATCTTCAGATCTGAGTCAACTCCTTGCTTTCTGGTGCATCCTTGTTCCAGATCATCTCACACATTAATAATCCATTCAATTGCACTCTCAACACCTTGATCTCCATCTTCTTAGATAGTTGTTTCATTAGCTAATACCTTAGGTGAATCCCTTGGTAATATCATTAGTATTCATTGACGGGATGAAATAAACATTGCCCCCTCAATTACTATGGGAAATTACCATGGTAATGACCCCTGGTATCCAGATTTCCATGGTTTGGATTATGTACATGAATTTTTCTCACAAGAACTACGTATGTGCGTAACCTTTCTTCAGAGGAACCACATATACTCTCTCAAACTTTACTTTTGTCATTCATCTGTAGCTAAACTACCATTTCTTTGTCAGTACCTTTTGTAACATCTGAACCTATTATCTTCTTAAGTTCCACAATTCTATTATCACATTGTTGACATCAAGTACATGTTTATCAAGAAGGTTTCCACCAAGGACAACACATTAGCCATAATGCCAACAATCTCCTCCTTTGGTCTTGATGGCAACCACTTTGGTGTTTGGGAACCACCTACATACACACCGGTAAAAACCAATCTTCTCTCCCCCTTTGACGTCAAGGGAAAAGGGTTGAATCAGATTGGATGAAATACTTCCCTTGTAGTGTTGATCACGCTAGGTCTGATCATACGAACTTTCTACTAAATAAAAGTACAAGGCTTTATGACATAAACAAATATGACCTTTCCTATCACCAATGACTTTATGCTCCCATGATTACATCAATCACCCAACATATTGGGTTTACATATTGGACCCAAATTTTACATCAATGTCCCAAAATAATGTGATTACATACATGACATGACTTGATCCCAATAGCCCATACATGACTGAATTTTACAATGATTTACAATATGGGTCTTTTCATGACCTTTACATCAAGAGACATATATGACACTTACAACAAAAACATGAACTTTAAAAATGAGGTAGAAAGACCATGATAGTCATCAACAACTACCATGCACCATATAGGAATTTGGAACATAATCATCTAATGGCAACAACATAGAAGCATGGACATCCTCATAATCAAGAATCTATGTAAGATAAGGCAATGTAGCATCAATTTCTCCAATAACATCAACATGTGACCAAATACGCAATGTCTCCAAGCATCATCAATCAACTATAGCAGAAGCATAAGATTGTACAAGAAGGTTTTCTCATCAACTCATCCCCTTGATCTTATGTGATTAAGGTCAGCATACTCTCTCCATATATAGGAAGAGCCACAATCCTCAAGTAGAAAAAGACATATCAATCTCTTGTACTATAACACCATATGTACCATATACAACATCATGTTATCTCCATGCATCAATAAAAAACAAATAGAACCTCCAAAATCACAAGCCATTAAACATCAACAACGACCATGACATACAAATCCTCCTCATCAAGTGTATCAAGTAGGATTAACACACCATTAACAACTTAAACAAGTGAAACTCAAGCATAACTTCATTACATGCAAGTCATGCATAATTTCCAATAGTGAGAAAATGAAATAAGACTGGTAATAATAGTAATAACCATGAACTCATAATAAACACCATCATGCAACAAGGAGTTCTCAAGAAACCATAATGCCAACAATGAACTATTAGACGCATAACAAATGCTCTCCCTGGACCTATGCCAACTTTTCATCATCAAATTTGATAATATCCATCGCATCAATCAAAAAATGCAACAAATAACCATTCTATAAGCAACAATATAATATTTTGCAACAACTCATAAAATCATCATGAACCAACATCACTCCTAAGTAGCATATTGGTATCATCAACAAATTGTAACAAAACAATATCAGAACCATAATGCCAATAATTCACTGATAGAGTCATAGGTGTAGCTCCCCATGAATATGTGCTGATTCATTACAGTTGAGAGGCATATGTGACTGTCTAGATCAAAGTTCATGTATACATGTGACTCTCTAGATCAAAGGTTATGTATATCTATGTACAAAATGTAAAATGTTGATTTTTCATAACCATAACTCCCCCTGAACCTATCTTGTTTTTTCATGTTCACTTTTTCTCCATCATATGCAATGTCAGTAATATACCAAAAGAATATCAAAACAACATAAGTAATCATCATCAAGATGTACATGCATAGCTCCCCCTAAGATCATACACCACTGATCTTGTGGACCTTATAATCATAAATGTTTTTTCATGAGGTTATGTACTGCACATTCACTTCCGAGTCACTGTTAGAAGTACTATTTTAAGAAAATTGGACTGCAATAGGGACAATCTTCCCTACATCTCTGAATGATGTTCTTTCTTCCTCCAAATCTGTTTGCAAATTTTAATCATGTGCTTGTACTTGTGGAACTTATCCCATCTTTTGCTTCGATTCCAAATACTTGACCTGCAGTCAATGACCTTATGCCCAAATGAGTTACAAGAAAAAAATATCCATGAAACCATCATTGGTGCCTAGGGACTGATCTTGACTCTGATCTGGGTGATTTCTTTTCAGATGAGAGACTTGATTCAATTTTCTTTTGAAAAGCCTTATGTTGGTTGTAATTTTTATTGGCATTATAACACAGGCTTGGCACTATGGCACAGGTATTGTCCTTGACAGCAACTCACTCGGCAAATCATTCAAATGACAGTTCAGGCTCACAGGCTCTCAGAATAAAGGAAAAGAAGGTATACGCAGGTTCCCATTGACCAAGCCACGTATACACACGGGATCGCTGATCAAAAGGCGCGTATGTGTATGCACACACTTTCATGCAAGGCAAAGTGCGTACATGTGGGAAACCTTGTTTTTAGTCCATGGCATTTGGACCAATGGTTTTGGACCATGGTATCTCGTCCAAAGTGTTGAACCCAGGTATTGGGTCCCAAGTATTGGTTCTAAGTGGTTCTGGACCATGGTATTGAGTAAGGCCTAAGACTATAAAAGGGGAAGTAGATCATTAGGCAAAGGCACTCAAGGATTGAATATCTAATGAATATCAAGATCTAGAATACTGGTTATTGGGTTATGGTGCATAGCTGGATCTGAATCAAGGAGGAATCTGAGCACTAGAAGAAGGATAAGTTCTATTGATGGGTCAAGATCTTAAGGATTGAAGAGAAGTATCTTTGTGTGTTTTTGATCTTTTATATTTGGTGCATGTCTTGATCTGTAAATCTGATGATCTGGGTATAACTGATGTCTGAATAGTTGAAAAGGATAAATTATCTCTTAGAGATCTATACGCAGGTTCAGCATAGCAAAGATGCCTATACATGCTGGTTCGGTAATTCAAAATTTCCTATACATGAGTTTGCCTTAATATATCAACGTATGCATGCAGATTCTACTTATTGAAGTAGCATACGTCTCATCAGATATGTTTTAGCTACTTCTGTTTATTGTTGCAATGTTCTGGGTTCAATATTGGTTTCTGGTTACTGTTATTGTATTCTGGTTATAGCATTCAAATAAGTGAGTGGTTGATTCAGTTTTGGATTGGTGCAAAAGAGATTCGTTGATGTAGATATATTTGATGTTTGATTGATGTTATTGTTGTGTCCAGCCTGAAAATTTATGAAATGTGGTCCTTGGAAGAAAAGAGAAGGCTGTAGCCTTCTGTAGGTCAGCACCTACGTACTAGTACATCAGCTAGTGCAAGAGCTAAGGGGGTTGTAGCTCTCTTCCAGGAGAAGCTGGAGAATGGGAGAAGGTAGTAGCCTTCTGCAGGCAGAAGCCTGCGTACTGGTATAAGACTGCACCAGTACAGAAATATTGTAAAAAGAAGTTTCTTATTAAAATAAGATAGAGACGAATTGCAGCAGGTGGTTTTCACCCACATTGGGTTTCCACCTTATATCATGGTGTTCATGTGTGCTTATTATGTGAGATGATCTATTCTATTTTACTGTACTTGTTTACTGTTCATATGGTTAATAATGTTCCGATGCACTCATTGAAGATCAACTAACTAAATCATAATTTTACTGGATATACGCTAGTTGCATTAAACACAATTACGTATATACGCGGGTATCCTTAACTGAAGTAGCATATATGAATCTGAGTATGAAAATGAAAAAGTGTTTGATTTGTTAATACTGATTCACCCCCCCCCCCCCCCCCTCTCAGTATTATTTCCAACTATTGGAATCAGAGTAGGTCCTTCGGAAGAAGCTTGATCGCTTGAAGGAAGATCTATCATCATGAGCAACTACAAAAAGGAGGCATCCATCAGGCCACCAATCTTTGATGGGAGAACCTTCGTCTATTGGAAGGTAAGAACCACAGCCTATCTTCAATCTCTTGGTACAAAAGTTTGGGATATCGTAGAAGGAGGATACACATTACCATCAGCAACTCCTACAGATACGGCTGGTAAAAAGCAGTATGAAACAAATGCAAAAGCTGTCAATACTCTATTGGGGAGTCTATCTCAATCAGAATTCATCAAGGTTATGCAGCTCAAAACTACCAAATAAATATGGGACAAGATCATTTTAAGCTATGAAGGATACGATCGGGTAAAACGTGCAAAACTACAATCTCTCATAATTCAATATGAAACTCTCAGAATGCACAATGATGAAACTATGGCTAATTATTTCTTATGTATAGATGAGATTGTTAATCACTTGAAAAACTTTGGTGAAGAGATAAAAGAAGTTACTTTAGTTGAAAAGGTTTTAAGATCTTTGTCTTCTAAGTTTGAATCAAAAGTTTATGCCATAGAAGAAAAGCATAATCTTCAAAGTATTACCATGTCACAGCTGCACCGAAATCCTAACTGGTTTTAAAATGAGAAAAGGGGGTCCATGAGACATTAGAGAAGCCACATTCAAAACTTCAAAAGGAGAATACAATGAGTCAGGACATACGTCAGAAGGAGATGAAGAATCAAACTTTGTCAGGAACCTTCAACGGGGCTCTGGAAGATTCAGAGGTAAGCTACCTTTCAAATGCTTTGCTTGTGGAAAAGTCGATCACTATGCAGCCAAATGTCCTCATAAAGATAAGCCTGATAAAGGTAAGGAACCAATTAAATGGAACAGAAAACAGAATGTAAGTAAGAAGAGCTATTATACACATGAAGACAGTGATGGACTTTCAAATAGTGATGAAGATGAACATAGTAATGATTATAGACTTTTGATGGCTTTTGAAGATGTTGATTTCTTGGATGTTATAGATGAAGATGATCTCTATGAAGAAATTTCTAAAATTAAAATTTGTTTAGAAGAAAAGAGTATGATTATAGATACTCTAACATTCCAACTTGTTGAAAGGGAAAAACACAATGAAAAGTTAGAATGTGAAATTGTGGGACTTAGAAAAGATATTGAGAAAACAAAAGCTCTTAATCTTAGATTTACTAAAGGATCTGAAACTTTAGATGAGATTATCAAAGTGCAACGTTCTCCTCTAATCAAGACAGGTCTTGGATATACTGAAGAAGCATCTCAAGCACAGAAGTCATCCACCTCCAAAAGTTATCTTGATGCAGCAAGGAGAGGTGAACAGGCCGACAATCGTCAGAAAAGGCATAAAGTGGATCACCAGGTAAATCGGGGTCAATCTACTTCAAGGATGAACAGAAGCTACAACCAACTGCAGGTAAATCATTCTCAATTTGCCTCAAGAATGAATCTCAGTGGAAACTACAATCACCTGATCGGTAGATTTGATAATCACAGGAATTTCTTTAATGGCCAATATTTCTCATGTCATAACTTTGGACACAAAGCTACTCAATGTGTTTCCTATAAGACCATCATGACTAGAGAAGCTCAAAATCAAAGGAGTGTGACTGGGATCATGAAGAGGACCTACAATAACTTTTCTATGCTTGAAAATGAATTAGAATGCTCTATTTGTAACAACTTCGGTCATGAAGATTCTGAATGCAGGAGTAAGTTTCGGCAAACATCTCAAAAGGAGCAAGCCTCATTGGGTCCCAAAACATGGATAAAGAAGGAACCGCAACCAAAAAGATGTGGTATAGCCTTATATGCAGAAGGACGGGAAAATCAGTGGTACATCGATAGTGGATGCTCGAAACATATGACAGGTGATAAAGAAAAACTTTAGTCCTATAGTGCCTTAGAAAAGGAGAGGAAGGTTTCATTTGGAAATGACACCCCTGCACTCATAAAAGGTAAAGGCTCTCTTCTTTCAAAAGAAAAGGTCAAAGCTGGAAATGTTATGTATGTTGATGGCTTAAAGCATAATCTATTGAGTGTTAGTCAAATGTGTGATCAAGGAAATGAGGTAGTATTTCGATCAAATGGATGTATTGTTCGTGAGCTTGATACAGGAGAAACAGTGATCAAAGGTATAAGAACTCAAAATAATTTATACACACTCAAGGGAGGAAAGCAACAATTCTATCTAAGCAAAAATGATGAACACTGGCTATGGTAGAGAAGACTGGGGCACCTAAACTTCCCTTAGATAAGGAAAGCATGCAAATACCAGGCTGCTCGTGATCTTCCTGACATCAAAATTCCAGACAATACAACATGCAAATCATGTCAGTTTGGTAAGCAAACCATAACTCATTTCCCTAAGAAGGAAGGATCAGCTAGTAAGCCACTTGAACTTGTCCATACTGATTTATGTGGTCCATCAAGGAAAAATTCACCTCGATGAGAAGAGTACTTTATATCGTTCATTGACGACTTTTCCAGGATGTGTTGGATAGGACTTCTGAAGCATAAAGACGAAGCTTTCAAAATTTTCAAAGCATTCAAAGCCTTGGTTGAAAATGAATCAAATCACAAAATCAAATGCCTCAGGTCTGATTGAGGAGGGGAATTTACCTCAGATGAATTTTTCAACTTTTGTGAAGAACATGGAATAAGAAGGGAATTCTCTACCGCAAGGACTCCTCAGCAAAATGGAGTGGTGGAAATGATGAATAGAACGGTTCAACAAATGGCTCATGCTATGCTTGATGAGTCTGGAACTCCTGCAACCTTCTGGGATGAAGCTGCATTTGCTACCGTTACTATTCTCAACAAAACAAACATCCGAGTAAACAGCACTCAAACTCCTCATGAACTTTGGTATGGTAAGACTCCTACTGTTAAATACTTCAAATCTTTTTGAAGTAAATGTTACATCAAAAGGACTGATGAAAACCTTGGCAAGTTTGAACCTAGAGCAGATGAAGGCATTCTCCTCAGTTACTCTTCCCGAAGTAAAGGATATAAATGTTACAATAAAAGACTTGGAAAAATTGTTGAAAGTATTGATGTGGTGGTTGATGAAGCGGGAGACAATCCAAAGAAAATAAAAACCGAAGATTTTGAAGATGAAGAAGAATATCCTTCAACATCAGATCAGACTAATGTTGAAGAAGAAACTTATGATGCACTAGAAGAACAGATAGAGTAGAAGAAAAGACTCCATCCACGTATGTTCAGAAGAACCATCCAGAGACTCAAATTTTGGAGCAGAAAGAGGTAGGTGTACAAACAAGAAGAACTATTATGGAAGCTTCAAGCTATCTAGCATTACTCTACTCCGTCGAACCACGAAATATAAGTGAAGCATGCAAAGATGAATGCTGGGTCAAGGCCATGAATGAAGAACTTGAGCAGATTGAAAAGAATAACACTTGGGAATTGGTTCCTATACCTAATGATAAGAATGTCATAGGGACCAAATGGATATTCAAAAACAAACTGAATGAAAATGGAAATGTTATTAGAAACAAGGCCAGACTTGTTTGTAAAGGGTATGCTCAACAAGAAGGTATAGACTTTGAAGAAACTTTTGCACGGGTTGCTAGACTTGAAGCCATAATAATGTTCCTTGCTCTTTCTAGCTCTCAGAAGTTCAAAGTATATCAAATGGATGTGAATTCTGCCTTTGTAAATGGAGACTTAGAAGAAGAAGTGTATATTGAGAAACCAGATGGATTCATCCTTGGAAATGATCCAAAACTTGTATGCAGACTTAGAGAGGCACTCTATGGTCTTAAACAGGCTCCAAGGGCTCGGTATTATCATCTGGACAAATACGTCCATCAACAAGGTTTTTCAAAAGGATCAGCAGATAGCAATCTAAATATAAAAATTGATAATAATAAATTGCTAATACTTGTTGTGTATGTTGATGATATCATCTTTGGTAGCAATGAAGAAGCCATGAGTCAAAACTTTGCTTTGGTGATGCAGAAAATTTTTGAAATGTCCCTACTTGGTGAGCTCACATATTTCCTTGGTTTACAAGTACAACAAAACAAAGATGGTATATTTCTATCACAAACTAAGTACCTCAAGCAGATCTTGAAGAAATATGGCATGGAAGAATCGAAACCAGTATGTACCCCTATGTTAACAGGTTGCAGCCTCAACGCAAATGATGAGTCAGCAGTCGTACATCAACCAACCTATATATCCATGATTGGTAGTCTGCTCTATCTAACAAGTACCCATCCAGACATCATGCATGCAGTGGAAATAGTTGGAAGATTTCAGGCAAATCCAAAGGAAGCACACCTTCAAGTAGTTAAAAGGATTTTCAAATATCTTCAAGGAACACAAAACTATGGCTTATGGTATCCTAGAGACACAAATATCACACTTCATGCATATATAGATGCAGATTGGGGAGGAAGCGTAGATGACAGAAAAAGCACTAGTGGTGGTGCATTCTTTATGGGTTCCAGATTAGTATCTTGGTTCAGCAAGAAACAAAGTTCAATTGCTTTATCTACAGCTGAAGCAGAATATGTGGCTGCTGCATCTTGTTGCACACAACCAATTTGGATGATGCAAACATTGCAAGACATTCAAATCACTTGTACTCCACCTATCTCCATTTTATGTGATAATACAAGTGCAATCAGTATCTCAAAGAATCCATTCATGCATTCAAAGACCAAACACATACCTATCAAATATCATTTTCTCCGAGAACAAGTGCTTGAACAAAAGGTCAAATTGGAGTATGTTCAGATAGAAGCTGGGGGTAGTTGATGCACCATCTTGCTATTGACACTTATCTGTTTTAGAGAACAGTGGTCGTACGTGAGCTTCATGAAGCATATCCACATACATATGCTAGTTTCTGTGGATACAATCACGTATATGTTGGTTTGAAGATTATCAATAGGCTAGACTCAGGATGAAAAGAGTTTGATATGTTTCTAACAGTGATCATCTGGCACAGGCTCAGGGGGAACATATACTTCTAATAATGCATTGTTGGCATTATCTTAGAAGATCTGTGTACAATTTCACAGTTGTTTTTTATTCAGGTGGAACAGGTGCAGAGAATGATCATGGTTGCTGGTCTGCATGGTGATTGACAGATGCTGTTGATGATAGTTGTTGATGACTATCATAGTCTTGTCTTAGATATTTCGTCTCTATGTCATATATATCTTTTATTATCAAGGTCATGTAACGACCTATTTTGTTTCCCCACTATGCCTAGGATGGATGATGTAAGGTTCTTGTGTTATCATGTATAACCTTTTGATGTATCCCCACTTGATTGGGTAGATGAGTTAATTTTGGTATATCCCCACTTGGTTGGGAGAAGGATGTGTGTATGAGTCTTTGGTGATAGGAAGGTCATTTATGATAGAGTCATGTTCTTCTTGTAGAACATATTTTTGCAGACCTTGCCTACGGTCAGGGGGAGCATGGATAGCCCAGCAGAGCAGAGATTTCAGCATGTACTTAGGGGAAGCATAACCCTTTGCCCTTGATGAAAAAAGGGGAGAGTGACTTTGGGGTTGCCATCAAGTCCAAAGGGGGAGATTGTTGGCATTATAACACAGGCTTGGCACTATGGTACAGGTATTTTCCTTGATGGCAACTCACTCGGTAAATCATTCAGATGACAGTTCAGTCTCACAGGATCTCAGAATAAAGGAAAAGAAGGTATACGCAGGTTCCCATTGACCAAGCCGCGTATACACGCGGGATCGCCGATCAAAAGGCGCATATGCGTATGCACACACTTTCATGCAAGGAAAAGCGCGTACATGTGGGAAACCTTATTTTTAGTCCATGGTATTTAGTCCTTGGTATTTGGACCTATGGTTTTGGACCATGGTATCTCGTCCAAAGTGTTGAACCCAGGTATTGGGTCCCAAGTATTGGTTCTAAGTGGTTCTGGACCATGGTATTGAGTAAGGCCTAAGACTATAAAAGGGGAAGGAGATCATTAGGCAAAGGCACTCAAGGATTGAATATTAAATGAAGATCAAGATCTAGAATAATGGTTATTGGGTTATGGTGCATAGTTGGATCTGAATCAAGGAGGAATCTGAGCGCTAGAAGAAGGATAAATTCTATTGATGGGTCAAGATCTTAAGGCTTGAAGAGAAGTATCTTTGTGTGTTTTTGATCTTTTATATTTGGCGCATGTCTTGATCTGTAAATCTGATGATCTGGGTATAATTGATGTCTGAATAGTTGAAAAGGATAAATTATATTTTACAGATCTGTACGCAGGTTCAGCATAGCAAAGACAGGTATACACACTGGTTCGGTAATTCAAAACTGTGTATACACAGGTTTGCCTTAATATATCAGCATATACACGCAGATTCTACTTATTGAAGTAGCGTACATCTCATAAGATATGTTTTAATTACTTCTGTTTATTGCTGCAATGTTCTGGATTCAAGATTGGTTTCTGGTTACTATTACTGTATTCCGGTTACAACATTCAGAGAAGTGAGTGGTTGATTCAGTTTTGGATTGGTACAAAGGAGATTGGTTGATGTAGATATATTTGATGTTTGATTGATGTTATTATTGGATCCAGTCTGAAAATTTATGAAACGTGGTCCCTGGAAGAAAAGAGAAGGTTGTAGCCTTCTGTAGGTCAGCACCTACGTACTAGTACATCAGCTAGTGCAAGAGCTAAGGGGGTTGTAGCTCCCTTCCAGAAGAAGCTAGAGAACGAGAGAAGGTAGTAGCCTTCTGCAGGTAGAAGCCTGCGTACTGGTATAAGACTGCACCAGTAAGAAATATTGTAAAACGAAGTTCTTATTTAAGAAGATAGAGACGAATTGCAGCAGGTGGTTTTCACCCACATTGGGTTTCCACCTTATATCATGGTGTTCATGTGTGCTTCTTATGTGTAATGATTTGTTCTGTTTTATTGCACCTTTTTACTGTTCATATGGTTAATAATGTTCTGATGCACTCATTGAAGATCAACTAACTAAATCATAAGTTTACTGGATATATGCTAGTTGCATTAAACATAGTTGTGTATATATGCGGGTATCCTTAACTGAAGTAGCGTATATGAATCTGAGTATGAAAATGAAAAATTGTTTGATTTGCTAATACTGATTCAACCCCCACCCCCCCCTCTTAGTATTATTTCCAACCATTTTCATTACACTATGAATATGAAGCCATGTGGTTGTCTCCAATTCTTGTCTTGATTAGAGGAGAGAGTTGTTCATTGATAATATTTTCTAATGATTCATATGCCTTTACCCATTTGTTAATTTTCTCATAATCTTTCCTTAGAGTCACAATTTTTTATTCTAACTTTTCATAATGTGTTTCCTTTTCTTGAAGTTGCTTTGTTAAGACTTCTATTCTTCTATTGGTTTCTTCCAATTGCATTCTTAACATGTTTATTTCCTTGATCATACTACTTTATTTTGTTTCCAGATCTTTGTTTGCATTCCTGAGTCTATCATTTTCCTTTAATGCCTTTATTAAATTATCTTCTTCACAACTATCTGATTCACTAATTGATTGATCTTAAAGAGCCATACATATTTGATAACAAGTGTTAGAATATGAATCTGAAGCTTCCTGATCATCAGATGTACTTTGACTATCTTCATTAGAATAAAAACTTTTCATGGAAAAACACTTCTTTTTGATATCTTTATTGTCAACATCCTTTCCTTTTGCTTTCTTATTCTGATTTTATTTATATGGACATTTGGATGCATAGTGACCTACTCTTCCACAAGAAAAACATTTAAAGGGAAGCTTACATTTGAATTTACAAGTTCCCACTTGCAACTTTCTTACAAAATTCGCTTCTTCCTCATCTAAAATGTAGCTTGTATCTTTAGGATTTTCCTTTTCTTTCCCTTTATATGTGGCTTTTAAGGTTGCTTCTCTCATACATGATGTACCCCCTTTTCTCATCTCAAAGGCTATCAAGATCCAATGGAGTTGTTCAAGAGTAAGGTTCTTCAAATCTTGCATTTATTTAATGGCAGAGACTTTGGAATCAAACTTTCGAGTTAGTGATCTCAAAAATATGTTCAACAACAATAGAATCCTTTATTTCGTCACCAATATTTTTCATTGAGTTAATAATCTTGTCTACTCTAAGGAAAATCTTGCAATGCTTTCATCATCATGCATTCTAGGAGTCTCATACTGAATTCTATAATTTTGAAATTTAGCATTTTTTTACCTTAGTGTCACCTTCATAGATTTGGACAAGCTTATCACATATTTCCTTTGTGGTGCTCAGCTGCATGACTTTCAGAAACTCAGATTCATCCAAACTTCCCAAGATAACATTTACAACCTTTGCATTGATCTCATACTGCTTCTTTCCTGTTGTATCTATGGGAATAGAGGATGGATATTGATATCCACCTTCAAAAATTACCCATACATTAGCTCCTAGTGCCTACAAATATGGTCTCAATCTGATTTTCCAAAATATAAAGTTAGCTCCATTAAACAATTGTGGTTTGATAGAAGATACTCCCTCTTGTCTGTTCATATTGATAGATGTCCCTTTAGGTGATCAAGCTTCTTCTGAGGGACCTACTCTGATACCAAATGTTAAGAAAAATACTAAGAGAGGGTAGGTGAATCAATATTTTTAATTCATTTTAACTTTTCATTTCATATTTTGAATTCTATATGCTATTGTTCTTTATGCAACCACTGTGTGTACACGACTTCAGTGAAGGAAAACAAAGTTTACCCAATTTACTTAATATATCATAAATCCATCAGTGAGTTAACTTTAACCATTGCATTATTAATTCATTAAGCATATAATATGCAATAACGAACAAATAAATCAGAACACATAAGCAACACACATAGAACACCAGAATTTAGGTGGAAACTCAATGTGGGAGAAAACCATTGTTGCCATCGTCTCTATCTTCTTCTTTTATTATAAATAAAAGCTTCATTACATCTTTTATTGGAACAAACTCTTACCGGCATGCAAGCACCCACCTGCAGGAGGATACAACCTCCACTATTTCTCCAACACCCATTGGAAGGGAGCTACAATCCCCTGATCATGTTTATCGGATCCTACCGGAAGGGAGCACCTACCCCCTAAGCAAATTTACCAGATACCACTAGAAGGAAGCTCTGACTCCCTCACTGAAGGCTCCAAGCATTATCACCCTTTGTGGACCACATCTCATTATATTTCAGACTAGATCCACTTAATTCAAAAAATCAAAACCTATAGGCCACCTTTCATAAAATTTTCACACTGGACCCACATCAACAATAAGCCCAAACCAAATTGAATACTGAATCTAAAATACAATCAATGAACCAACCGAATCACTATAAGATCATCTCATTAGTACTGAATCAACCATTATAACTAGATCTGATCAATGCACAACCAAACCATAGCAGACATAAACCATCCATATCAAGACAACATTGATAGACAACAACAAATATAATAGAAGTCATCATCAAAGAACACTACAAACCCTAACCAAATCGATCTTAGAATATATACGCAATTTCTATTCAACAGATTCACATATATACACTCTTATAATGTGCAACACCCACATAAAAATATCAACATACTAAAAAACAAATCTCAGAATATATGTGACTTAACAAAAACATATATGTGCATGTATGCGACTATTCATAAGCAAACCAACCTACAAATTTTAAATTATTGAAGCATACCTTCATTTCAAACACAAATGATATTCCAAAACCTTCACTGTCAAAACTACAAACTTATTAAAATTCATTTAGATCACAACATTACTATAATCACAAAACCATTATTATTAGCTACTTAGACATTTGCAACAAGTAAATCAATCAACCATATTTCAACATATCTTCAGATATTTTAGATCTGGTTCATCTCCTTTCTTTCTGGTGCATCCCTATTCTAGATCAACTCACACATTAATAATCCATTCGCTTGCACCCTCAACACCTTGATCTCCATCTTCTTATATAGTTTTTGCCTTAGCCAATACCTCATGTAAATCCCTTGGCAATGTCATTAGTATTCGTTGACAGGATTAATAAACGTTTCCCCCTCAATTACTATGGGAAATTACCATGGTAATGACCCCTGGTATCCATATTCCATGGTTCAAATTATGTACGCGACTTTTTCTCATAATACCTAAGTACGTATGCGACCATTCTTCATAGGAACCGCATATACTTTCTCAAACTTTACTTTTATCATTCATTTGTAACTAACTGAACTTCCATTTCTCTGTCCATATCATTTGTAACAGTTGTACTTGTTATCTGCTTTAGTTCCACAATTATATTATCACACTATTGACATCAAGTAAATATTTATCAAGCAGGTTTCCATAAAGGACAACACATTAGCCATAATGCCATTATAAATTACAATGATTAGCACACTAATCCTCCCTTACAAATTCAAGCTCCAACCTGTCAAATAACGACACCAATCCTTTTGTACAAATCAAGGCACCAACTTGGTAATAGAATGAGGACACCAATCCTCTTGAACAAGCCCAAGCACCAACTTGGAAAAATAGTGAGGACGCCAATTGTCTTTAGGCACCAATTTGGTAAACTGCTTCCAAAGTATACTCCAAAACTACTCAAAAATTATTCCAAGACAAACTCCAAATATGATCCAAAACTTCTTCAAATATGCTCCAAATTATACTCTAAGATAGGCTCTAAAATAACTCTAAAATGCTCCAAAACAGGGTCCAAGATTAGGCTAAGACTAGGGCTCCAAATGACGTAAGATGAGCTTCTTATCAGGGTAAGAATGAGGCTATCATAGCGCTGAGTTTAAATCTATTATACGGCCGAGTTTCAGGATTTTATAGGTGTATAAATTCGCACTGTAGATCAACAGATTATGCAATATTAAAGCAAAATACAAGATCTACTTCTACAACACTTTACGGAAGCTTAATCAAATTGAGAAAGATCAAGAGAAACATATAAATGAGAATGAGAAATCAATCACACATAACACAGAAGAAATAACCCAGAGAAAGCCTCAGCCTAAAACTCCAATCTTTGTATTATCATACAAGTGGAAATCTTGTTCAAGTTACAAAAAGAATCAGCTCTCAAGCTATCCTGCTCTCTCTGTAATCAAACAATACAGCTCATAGACTGAATAGACATAGTATATGTCCTCCTCAACCCCTCCAACCCTCCTATTTCCTTGCGCAGTTTTTCTTAGGGTCTAGTGAAGCCACATGTGTGAATTGGTCTCATCACACTCACAAAACCTGAAGAAGTAACTGCGCAATCATCAAGGAAAGAATTCCTTCTGCATGCAAGGGATATTCACAATGGAATATTCTAGCAACTGATTGTACACTATCCCTCCATCTGATCTCAACTGGGTCTCTGTCTGAACTGACATGCATGAGTTATTTATGAGAGAATATTCAGTTATCTGAAGTGCAGCAGTGACATGCATGCATGCATTAACTAATTGAACTACATTAATTCAACAAACTGTTTGAATTAATCTAATTGGACTTGACTCAGTTAACTGAGCCAACTAATTTCATCTCAATATTACAAACTCATCCTTTATCTCTTTAACTGATGGAATAATTCCTCAATTAATGGAGAAACTGTTGCATGTCCCACATAGACTTCATGTTGATTTTCGCTTAACTAATTAACTCATGGTGAATTAATTAATTATTTTACAAATAGCTGCTAAGATCAAATTCGAATTTTACTTCTCTATTTTAGTTTAGGGACTAACTAAAATGGGAAGGTATCCCGAAATGCTATTTATAGCAGTACTAAATTTAGCACTTCTATATTTAGCATTTCCTTTTGCTATTTTCAACACTCCCTCTCAACAAGAAAGGGATTATCAGTAACCCCAATCATGTCTCTGTGGAACTCGAACTTTCATTTTGACAATGCCTTCGTCAAAATATTTGCATCTTCTTCCTCGATCGAAACATACAGCAACAACATGATCCTCTTGACCACACAGTCTCGAAGATGGTGATATCGGATATCAATGTGCTTGGACCTGTCATGCAAAACTGGATTCTCAGAGAGTTTGATACAACTCTGGTTAATGCAGTAGATCACTGTAGGATCCATCCTCTGACCAAACAATCCCACTAGAATCTTCTGCATCCAAATGGCCTCACATGCAGCCTGACTAGCAGCCATGTATTCAGCCTCTACTGAGCTAAGTGCAACTAATCTTTGTTTCTTGCTGTACTAGGAAATTGTAGTTGAACCAAGGTTGAAGATTCCTCCAGAAGTGCTCTTCCGATTTGATGGACTCCCTGCCGAATCCGCATCTGTGAAGCCTTGAAGCTTCACTCCCTTTATCCATCTGTACCACAATCTGAACTGAGATGTGCCTCTGAGGTATCTCAACACATGCTTCGCTACCTTCCAAAATAGCTTGGTAGGTTGAACCATAGCTTGACTCAGTTGGTTCACCGCAAAGCATAATTCAGGTCATGTGTTCACAAGATACATAAGTGAACCCACTAGCTACCGAAAAATAGTAGCAACTACTACCTCACTTGAAGTAGCATCCCCCTTCCTCCAGTTCCCAGCTAAAAGAGTCTGCATGGGCTTTCACTTCTCCATGTGAAAGCGTCTGAGTATCTCATTGGCATACTTGCCTTGAGACACAAATACTTCACCATATTTTTTCCGCACCTCCATGCCTAGAAAGTAGTGCATAAGGCCCATGTCCTTCATCCCAAACTCTCATGCAAGTTCCTCCTTGAAAGACTGTATCAGCTACTCATCACCTGTCAAAATCAGATCATCGACATAAAGAACAATGATTAATGGTTTACCTTCTACCATGATGTGGTAAAGGTTCACATCTGCTTCACTCTTGGTGAAGCCCAAACCGGTGAAATAACTATCGATTCCGGTGTACCAAGCACGGGGTGCTTGCTTCAGAACATACAAAGCCCTCTTGAGTCGACACACATGTGACTCATGATCGAAGGTCTCGAAACCCTCTAGTTTCTCAATGTACACCTCCTCCTCAATCTTCCCATTGAGGAATGTTGTCTTCACGTCCATCTGGTGGATCTTCCACCCCATCTGAGCTGATAGTGCCAACATCGATCTAATCGATGAGTACCTTGCTACGGGAGCAAAATTCTCATCGTAATCGATCCCCTCGACCTGTGAGAAACCTTGGGCAACAAACCTTGCCTTATGTTTCTCAACACTGCCATCAACTGCCTGCTTTACCTTGTAAAGCCATCTGGAACTCACCACTGACTTGCCCTGAGGTCTTGGGACAACATACCACACATTGTTCCAAATGATAGAGTCATACTCCTCTACCATTTCATCAACCCAGACTGGTTGTTGCACTACCTCCTCGAATGAAGAAGGTTTAGTATCTACACACTCCCCAACCAGGGCCATGTACCCAGTGTACCGCTCGAGTGACCTCCTCTATCTGCGCTAAGAAGATGGTTGTCACACATTCTCCCATGCATCCAGCATCAACTTGTCAACTTCCCTTGAGCGTTTCTGCCCATCTCTGGAAGTATCAGCATGAGTGGATGTCTCCACTCCTGGATCCTTTTCATGCGGCTGCTCCGCATCAATTTGAGGCTCCTCCTCCTTAGGAACTGAAAGTTCCTCCTTTGCATGCAACTTGAGCTCCCTCTCGAGTGATAAGCGCATGGCTTTCTTCTCGTCGAACTTTAGATCCCTGCATACCACTGTCCTCTGAGTGGAAGGCAGGTACACCAGATAGTTGTGGGGTGTGTCTGTGTACCCCACAAGTATTCCCAACTCAATTTTTGGGTCTAGCTTCTTCCTGGAACCTTTGGTAACATGACAGTAAATGGATGATCCAAAGATTCAGAGGTGACTTACATCAAGTTGCTTCCCGGAAAAGTCCTCCATAGGTGTCTTCATCCCCAGTATACAGTGCGAGATTCTATTCTGCAAGTATATTGTTGTATTACATGCTTCAGCCCACAAATGCAGTGGTAGGCTTTGGTCATGCAACATCGCTCAAGCTGCTCCCACAATCGATCTGTTCTTCCTTTCGGCCACCCCATTCTATTATGGATTATGGGGTGCCGTCAATTCCCGTTTAATTCCTTTTGCAGCACAGAAGTCTTTAAACTTTTTGGAGACATACTCTCCACCATTCTCGCTATGCAAGGCTTTTATTTTCTTTCTAGATTCTTTCTCTGCCAAGGCTTTAAACTCACAAAACCTCAAGAAGGTCTGATCCTTCTTTTACATAAAGTAGATCCAACATCTATGAGAAAAATCATCAATAAAAATAACATAGTACCTTTGCTTAGCGGTGGAGGCTGTAGAGAATGGTCCACAAACATCTGAGTGAACTCGCTCCAGGATTTCTTCAACTCTACTATCTCGATTCGGAAAGGAAGATTCTACATACTTACCCAAGGTACAACCTTTGCATATATTTGTCTACTCAAGTTTTCCCTTGGGTAATCCGATCGAAATCTGTTGAATGATCTTCAGGGCTCCATGGTGCAAGTGGCCCAGTCTTCTATGCCATAGCTCACCAACATCTTGGCTCTACACCATCTCATATTTGGAACTCAATGCAGCATAGTCGTCTACCTCCAACTTGTAGAGATTCTTTACTCGAATCCCAATTCGCTTTGTTGTCCAATACCGATATGCCTTAGGAATACCTTTCCTTTACTAAAGACTACATCATAGCCTTTATCTTTGAGCATAGCGACAGACACAAGATTCTTCTTCAGACCTGGTACATACTTTACATCAGTCAGGGTGAGGGGAGCTCCATGCTCCCTCTGAAACACAACCGTACCTTCACCTGAAACACAGTACTTTCCATCATCACCCATCTCGATCCGCATCTAGAGATCCTTCTCCTCCAAGGTACTGAAAATATTCTTGTCACCTGACATGTGGAATGAAGCTCCACTATCCAGGTACCACACACATCCCACCATGGATGAAACCATGCATGCGATAAGTGAGAAATCTAGCTCAAACTGTGAGGCCAGTGCCTCACCATCAGATCCCTTCAAGGGACCCTTCTTGGATTTCTTCTGTGGACAATTCGTAGCATACTGTCCCACTTCATGACAATGAAAGCATCGCACTTTCGATTTGTCAATCTTCTTCCCACGATGGGAAGAACCGGATTTGGGATGGGACACCTTCCCTTTCCCTTTCCTCGCCTTACTCACTAAGGCTAGATTTTCCTCATCATCTTGCTTCGATGAGGATCAATCTCTGGTGCTTCTTCTTATTTCCTCTTGCATCAGATCCGACCAAAGTTGTTCCCAATCTGGCAGTTTTTCTCTTCCATTAACCGAGTCTTGGTAGCTATGCTAGCTCTTAGGAAGATCGAGAAGTGCAAGACTCACCATGTCATCATCAGCGGTCGTGATCCCTACACTTCCAAGCTCATCCCTACAAGTGGTGAGCTTGTTCAAATATGTAGAGATCGTGTCGCCCTTTTCACATTAATCTTACGAAGCTTGTCTTTCAGCATCTGTTTACTCTGATCGTTGTTGTTCTAATATAGATCTTTAAATGTTTTCCACATCGAAAACGGTGTCTCCATTCCATGGAGGCTCGAGACAATGTGGTCTCAAACTCCCTCCAGGAGGATTCTCCTTACTCTAGCCACACATTTCTTCCATTCCGCTAATTGACTAGCATCAGTCAGCTTGGGGACTTCTTAATCAATGAAGTCCTTTAGACCTTTATCCTCTAATACGACCTCCATGCGATCCTTCCAGGCTATATAATTCGATCTACCATCAAGGGCATACTCGAGTCTTAAACTGTTGAACGCCATTGGTGAAATTAAGATGTGATAAGTACTCGATTTTTATATTCAGGAACCTCAAACTTCGAACTTCTCCCTTTTCGTAGATCGTTCTTCGCCTTGATCACCTTTGCTTCGATACCATGTAGAAATTCCCACTGTAGATCAATAGATTATGCAATAGACTAAAGCAAAATACAAGATCTACTTCTACAACACTTTGCAGAAACTTAATCGAATTGAGCAAGATCAAGAGAACACATATAATTCAGAATGAGAAATCAATCAAACATAACACAGAAGAAATAACCCAGGGAAAGCCTCAGCCTAAAACCCCAATCTGTGTATTATCATACAAGTGGAAATCTTGTTCAAGTTACAAAAAGAATCAGCTCTCAAGCTATCCTACTCTCTCTGCAATCAAACAATACAGCTCACAGACTGAATAGACATAGTATATGTCCTCCTCA
>APFE030459992.1:0-17684 GCA_000404065.3 Pinus taeda
AATATAAACAACATAAATTTAATTTATTTAAATAAAAACAAATATTATAATATAAATTCCAAATATTACGGTACTTAACTATTAATCACTCAATATAATATAGTACTGCTATCAAATATATACCTACAACTTTAAATAACATACACCTATAACTTTAAATAACATGAAATTAATTTATTTCAATAAAAATAAATATTAGAGAATTCCAAATATCACTGCACTTCTTTATAAGACTGTTGTTTGAGAAGGTAGTAATGACGATTTTGCAAAAAAGTGAACAATAAAAAACACGTTTTAGAACTTTGAAAGCCCATCACAAAAAACGGCTTTTTAAAATTTTTAAATGTGAAATACGGTCAAAATGCCTTGTGACGGTCATTTTGCCCGTCAAATTCTAACCCTGAACCCAATGCTTCCATTACGGTGACGCTACCTCAAACAAACTAATAATTATATTATTAATTAAATATAAAATCAATATTTTTATGTGATAAATCTATTTTAAGAGATGTAATCTTTCAAAACCACACAAATTAAATAATATAAATTGACTAAGTTAAAGTATCTACATAAACGGGGTTTGCTAGTGACCGAACGCTGTGATTTCAACAAAATGACATCCACGTGTTCAAATTTCGTGGAAAGCCACAGATTTTATTTTTCACGTTTATATCTTATATTGATAGATTTCACAATCAAGGTGTCACAGTACATTAAAATGAACCAATATAAAAAGAAAAAGAAAAAATAATAATCAAAAAAATATAAAGATTACCGATTTGCACCAAATACTGTATCTTTCACTGATTCACACGCATTTACAGACCATGCTTCCTTTTAATATCACTCCGAAAAAACTCTGGAAACACGAAAGTCTAAGCAGTAACTGTGGTGGGAAGAGGAAATGTGAAAAGGAGAAGGAAGTGAAAGAAGCCACATAGATAGCGATGGTAGAATTCAATAGAAAGCTGAGGGAAGAGATTCAATGAATCGAAAAAATTCTACTCGATTCAGTGTGAATGAACTTAAAAGGTGAAGAATCAACGATTCACATCATAGATGAATAGTACACCTGAGAATAATTATCTCATTTTAGAATCATAATGGGTTCTACAATATTCTCACTGCCGTAGTCTAAACAGATTGTCTTTTTTCTCGGAAAATAAAAAAGATTCTGGTAAAATTTTATTAAAAATCTGTAATGTTAAAATTTAAATTTTTAAGTGAATAGTGATTTTTGATGATGTTGAATTTATTTCGCTTTAAAAAAATATTTAAACACAACAATTTTTTTAAATTTTTTACTAAGCTCTAACCACTTTTAACCATCCAGATAATTCTTCAACCTCCATATGAGCACTGATAGATTATTTTCTCACCGCCTTTGAATAAAGAGTTGACGGCCCTAAAGTAAAGATATCATATGAAAAAAATTGCCAGCACATTCATGAATTTTCGTCCCCTTGACCTGAACTTTCCTCAAGGTCGGAGGGGCATAAAAACAATTAAAGATATCATTTGGAAGGATGTGAAATATTCATGAACTTTCAACCTTGGGCCTGAAATTTCGTCTGGTTGTGCCGGCACCTACTCGCATGGGCCATGGCCACGAGGGAGACCGTTTAAATTCGACCTTCAAAATGCTCGCCAACGGAGCGAACTTGTCGTTAAAGACGGGACAAATCTTATTTTTAAATTATATTTTGATTAAGCAAAGTTGCCGATTTTGAAAAACGGTGGGCACCACTTTCATAGGTTTACGGGAAGAGGGGATGGCTACAGACACGCCCATGATTTGCTTTCTAAACTGTCTTTTTTATTTATTTTATTTTTCCCGTCGACAGTGAAGGTTGTGGAAGAAAACGGTCGGTTCGTTCAGCATTTACTAAACGGCATGTTCATACTCTGGACATATGACGAAGTTTCAACGATCGATCATATTTTGAAGTTAAGTTAACGTGAAATTAAATCAATAAAAGCATGGTAGTACATTTTTAACTTTATGTTTTTGTCGTAAGTGAATTTTTTTTGCACGTTTATCTTCATTCTAGTCGCATTCGCAGAATCCATTGAAAAAACGGCCACATCACTTGATAGGTTTTGAAACATATTAGAACTGTCATAGCTAAGTGCTTGTACTGATGAAATTCAACATTCCCATACTTTTCAATTAGAGAAAAGGTGTTCCATTTGAACAAGAGATCTAAATATCAAAAACCAGCAATGACCTAAAACGAAATTATGATGAAATATATGATGCTGATCATGCTACAAGGGAAGAATAGCTGAAGTGGGAATGCTTCTCTCGACCCTTGAATTTAGCCTTTTTGAATATTAGCGTTGATACATGTTAGCCGGTATAATTGTGCCACATATGAAGTGCAATACACCAATGGATTATGAAAATGAATGGTTTGGCCGTTGAAGAGTAGTTAAGCTTGCGCAAGCCACAAACAACCAACCCTCTTATTGGTTTCTTTATCCATAATAGGAAAAACGCCATATAATTTTCAATGAGATCCCGTTCATCTAAATACTAAGAGTATTATCTTTGGAAACTCCAACCTAAAAATGAAACTAGTTTTTTAAAAAAATATATAGAAATTTTATAAATAAAATATTTTTTAATGTAAAAATTTAATATTTATTAAATTTCAATTTTTAAATTTAACCAGCGAAAATAATGTCCTTTTATAATTAGATATATCTACTCTGTACTCTATATAATTAAACATTGAAATCTTAGGTCATTTGATTTGCTAAATATTAAATATTATTACACATTAAATATTAAACATTATTAAACCTTCAATACCGCACATTATTAAATATTGAATTATTTAAGTGATATTTTTCACTTGTTTTATATGGTAATATTCTCTACATTTCACTTGTTTCATATGGTAATATTCTCTACATTGTGCAAGAGAGAATTAGGATTGATAAGTGCATTGTTCATTAGTATTTTAACTTTTATTTGTTTTTTCTTATAATATAATTTTTTTTTATGTATTTTTAAGCAAAATTTAGTTAATGCTATTGAGAGGGTATTGTTTAAGACACTGTAATTTAATTTTAATAAGTGATATATTAATTTTTTTAAGAATATTATTATAATATAATATTGATTAATATATTATATATACTCACCTTTCATATTAAAATCCAAAAATATTTTATTTTAACATTTATTACAATTATATTTATGATTCATTATATTTCTATTTATTTTTCTATATCAAAATGTTAAAATATATTTAATTTTAAACATTTTAAGTGATCACTTGATTTATTCATTATTATACATTGAAATCTTTAGATATGCTATAGTTTATAAAGTTTTTTATTTATTTCAATTTATTTGATTTGTTCTATAAAAAATAATAATTTGTTATTAAATTAATAATTAAAAAGTAAATTAACTTTATTATTTTAAAATTAAAATATAAAAAATAATTATATTTACTAAAATGGTTTATATGTAAATTTTTAAATATTCATTTTATATAGGAGTATGAAAATAATAATTATTAAAATTATCAATTCTTAATGCTTCACATAATTTTGTACATTTATGGATAGTTTATATTTTTAAAATTAAAAATAATGTAAAGAAACATATCTTCTTATCCTTAAAATGTGATCAATCCTTTTTATTTTTCACATAAATTTTTGAAATAAAAGGAATGTAAAAAGGAGATTGAACGTGTGGACATGAAATTCTTTCCTATTACCATAGATGCATGGTTCACATATTGTAATAGATAGAGTTTAAATATATTTGATGTGCATTCAAGATTAAAAAAACAAATTCTTTTTTACATTTTAGGAAATTAAGATTTTGAATATGTTTAATAGAAAAATAACTTTTCCACAACCTTCATATTCTCTTAATTTGGTAGTTCTTCGCCGTCTTCTATTCAAAAGAGGTCCGTTATAAAACTTGAGCATTTTCCTGAATCTTCTTCTTCGCGAAAATATTGGCCGGCGGGAACCGCACTCTAGAGTCTACAGTATTCATAATTTGGTAGTCCTTTGCCGTCTTCTGGTCAAAGGCGGTTCGTTATAAAACTTGAGCATTTTCCTGAATCTATTGGCTGACGTGAACCACCCTCTACAATATTCCTAGCCTCTTTAGAAGATTTGTAATTTTCCCCGCCTTTTAGCAAAAGGCGGCCTGTTATAAAATTAAGCATTTCCTCACTATTCTTCGCAATAATTTTTGAGGAGAGATTCACATGTTCATTAGGTCATTTGAAAATTGATTCATCTTCTTCGTGAGTAATCTTGTGGTCAATTTTTCAAGCAGAGGAGAGATTCGCATGTTCATTAGGACGTTTGAAAATTGAGTCATCTTGTTCGTCAGTAATCTTGTAGTCGAGAAGCGGTCATTAGTCCGTTGAAATTTGATCATCTCCGGCATTTATAATATGCTTTTATTTCACTTTGTTAAGTAAAACTTTACTTTATTATTCAAAATTTTAACAAAATACTTTATTTAGCCAATTATTTTATGTAAGTAAAATAATTTGATATAAAAGATGTATAAAAAATACTTTACTTTTATTTAACTCGAAATCTCCCTCACCAAAAATAAACTGATTTAAATACTTCTTAACACAAAATCCACTCCAACCCCACCACGGACATATTAAATAAAACAGAAAAATAAATAAGTATACCGTTTATATTACACTCATGAACTTATGTCAAATGATCGTTCTTAACATTGCTGGGATCATGCAAAGTTGTCGATTTTAACATATATTGCCGCGTGAGCGCTTGTCACTGCTGGCATTCGTGTATGCTACATTTATTCAAGATAACCGTATTGAAATTTACTTGCCCATGCGATTTGTAGGTATGTAGGAGAATGGATCCTTATTTACACATACGCAAAAAGTGTGAATACCGGTATATTATTTTACTAAGAATTTAATTGGAGAGAATATCTCACATCTAATTATTTTAACAATACTTTACAAGTTAAGTCAAACTTTCTACATAGATACCAACTCTACCTAATAATGATTAATAATCATTACAACCCTATATATATATATAGATATATAATATATATAAAATGTTAATATATCAACTTCAAGTGCACGTTGTTCTAGGAAGCATTTAATTAGAGAGAATCTCTCACATCCAACTAGTTCTGACAACCTTTTACGAACTAAGAACAAAATATCTACATAGATACGAGCTCTACATAATAATGATCAATAGTCATTACAACCACATATATGATCAAACTTGTCTCAAGTAGTAGCTACACATTCCAACAAACTCTCTTAACATCTGCTTCTCTTAATTTTCTCTCTTAACATCTACTTCTCTTAATTTCTATTAGTTGAGGTTTTTATCAACATCTTTTCTATATAACAAATGCTTCACTATCAATCAAAGAACCCTTGGCTACCAAATTATATCTAATCCATCCTAGTACTTATATCATATATGTCGATAATGCAAACATAACCCAGCCATCGATGTCCATATAAAGAAACGCCCATCCACCATAATGCATTGGTACCTAACCACTACTACTGCTGGTGTAATAAGAATGTTCTCTATTTACATGGTTCATTCAAAATATTGATGAGTTTTCCTTGTATAAATCACTTCACCTCCTAGAGTCTACAATCAATATTGTCCACTCCAAATGTTAAAGAGATCCATGGTAGAGGTTACTAAACTAGACAATTTAGAATGTTCTTTATTTACATGGTTCATTCAAATTATTGATGAGTTTTCCTTGTATAAATCACATCACCTCCTAGATTCTACAATCAATATTGTCCACTCCAAATGTTAAGGAGCTCCATGGTAGAGGTTACTAAACTAGACAATTTATCCAAGTCATAAAAAACACATGGAAAAGGGGTAAATTAGGTCTTACAACAATATGCGCTTTACACATTACATAAACATTGGTATATACAATAAATACTCTATCTTATGAAGATACCAGGTACTACCTCAAACATTTGAAATAAAATACATCAAAAAACATGACATCATAGACTTGCTACAACTACATGGTGTGATTCACATTATAATATGGTCAAGTATGGTTTTTTCAATGCATGTCACACAATTGTCCTTTATTTACCTTATTTTTCCACCATTAGCCAATCTCCACTATTGCTATAATTAATCTCTGTTGTTGCCATAAAAATTGTCACCATCTTCCCTTTGATCAAACTCAAAAGAATTCTCTATTTCATCCAAAACAACATCTGTACCCTTATTCTTCTTGATGAAATCAAAAATATTTTCACTCTTCCTACATGTGTAAATTTTTTTACCAGGAACTACTAGTCCAACAAATAGACCCACTCTTTATTGACACTTCTCCTTTTTGTCCTTTTTCAATCCCATAACATGATCTAGAGTGCACATCCAAATCTAATTGTTGAAGACTCCATGTATGATAGTACAACCTCCCACTTTAGGGAAGTACTCATGCTCAAGTAGATTCGATGTCCTATTCAACCTATACAACTAATCTCAAAGATGAACTTTCATAGTTAAGACAAATTGTCTTCACAAAGACCAAACACACTAGCTTTGACACATCATAACTTAAGTCATCTTTCTCTCATCTTGTAAATAAAATGACATCCCTTGATGAGATAAAAAATAGAAAACAAGCTATCCACCTCAAAACCAAAATAAAGTGTCCTTGTTTCTCCAGTCATACAATTGCTATCTTTATTAGAAACTACTACTAACAATACTAAAAACTTATTATACTCCATGGCCTCACATCAACCTAACCATGAAAACCAAACAACTACCCATCTTATAGACATACTTCCTTCTATTGAGACAAATTGATACCCAACTATAGTGATCACCAGTTCTCTATAAAAGATACCCAACCATGATGATCACGAAAATAATTCATATACTAATTAATCTTTACCAAATATATCTCTTAAAGAGAGTATCTAGTGGTTAGATATATCAATAATGGTTCAAATATTATTTTTTATTCTTTTGTTCTTTTGAAAAAAACAAATATATATGTATGAACATAATATAGTTATAAGATAAACTTATAGATTTATTCCATACATTTCCAAAAGTGAAAAATCTCCAAAATAAATAGGATAAAAAGTTGAGATATAATAACTAACATGTTTTTTTTTTAATTATAAAAAAAATAATGTATGCATGTTTTAGAATGTGTCACATTATTTTACATTCAAAATAATGCACGCTTTGCTTTAAAATGTGCACAAATCATTTTATGTTTAAAAAAATGCATGTGTTTTTGGAAATGTGCACATATTATTTGTGTATGATTTACATTATTTTTACTATTTTAAAAATAATGTAGGATTTTACACAACTGTGCATTAAATTTAATATCAAAATTTTTATCATTTAGGTGGAATTATAATCTCTCACAAAATTATTATTTAAATTAAAAAAAAATAACAAAAAATAGTTGAATTTTTCATTTCTTAACTTATCAATATTTTTAAATTTCCTTTCAATATTATCCACTTCTAACTTAATCATTTTTCCAAATAATACACATATTTCTAATTATTTTAAATAGACAATGCAAATTCATCATGGATGGATTTGTATATATATATAGATATTCAAAATTTAAAATATAATTTTTTACAATATTTAAAAATACCTCAAATCATATATCTCAATAAAGAAAGTGGTGTTTTCTCATGTTTACATTGTCATTAACCCATCTTGAGAGTATGTAGAATATAATAATCATTATTATTGTTTTGATAATTAAATTATGTCTAAGATTGTGTGAGACTTAGTGAAACATGGATATCCCTTGGGATAGTGTAACCCCATAATCTAGTGTCATCCTCAGCCCCTCCTCATAATATTTGAATTGAAAACTTGTGAGACTTAATAAAGCATGGATACCTCTTGGAACATTATAACCCCACTATCCACTAGTGCCTTTTGTCCCTCCCCTGATATTTGAATCCAAAACCTAACCTAATAAAAATAACTCCATACAAACGAACTAATCTACCAATCATATAACATCCTTACACAATTATTGAATTCATAAAATCTATCAAGACCCATAGACAATGCCATATCATTCAGAGAGTCAATCAATAACTTTCATGTTAGACCACAATGAAAAACATAAGCAGGGTCGTTCTTTTCCTTCCCAAAAAGAGCTCATCCATTTCAATGTAAACACCATGGAGCCAAATAACCCATCAGCAAACATGGTGAATTCCTTCGATGCAATGATGTTTCTAGTCATCGAGTACACAAGTCAGGGCATCCAGTTCGTGGCTCCACAATATGCACGGTTTCCTCATTGCGACGACTGCAAAGAGAGGACCATCTTTCACGGAAGCACGTGGTAACCAAAGATGGAAGTGATGGACAAGTGCCCAAATTCTGCAACCAGGAAAGAGCAAAGCACAATCCATTTGGAATTAACACAGGCACTCCTTGTGTGATTCTATGGACGAACGTGCACAAGAAGGTGGAACCCTGTCAGAATGCAGGAAAAAAAAACAAAAGTCTGGCTGATTTTTTAAAAATATAATTTATCAAAAAAATTATATCATCAATTTATTAAATTAATGTTTCAGAATTTTAGTATATATTAAGTTTAATATTATTGAAAATAAAACATTAATAATTCTGTCAAATACCATAATTTTATCAAAAAATTATCATCGAATCCTTATATAATAAAATCCAAAAATCACCGCATTCAACTCCACCATAAATACGAACTATTTTTCCACTATGTAAAACAACAATTTTTTTAGGAAAACTATAATTATTTTTTTTAAATATGAAATTTTAAATCAAATTTCGTACATAAATTCTTAAGATGCATGCCCTCTTTTGGACTTTCTTTGCATTGTTCGTAATTTATAGTTATTTTAATTAACATTTCTCAAGGTACACCATGTATAAGAAAGAGAAAAAAAAATTCTGAGAATGCGTAATATTTATGTCACATTTATGTTTTATTTTCTTAAATTTTAAAATTTTAAATAATTTTTTTATATTATTTTTTTAGAATATATGATTTTTTCTAATTTCGTTTACATTATTTAGAATTACTTTTTATTTAATTTTTAATTTATATAAAATGCATTATTTATAATTAATATGTATTAAATAACTAGTAATATTAATAAATATAATACTCACTCATAATATATTTACAATAAATTATAATTTTATTTTAAATTATTATTAATTATTAATTATAAAAAGAATTAATACCTAAATTAATTAATTATACGAATATGAAGTTTGGGATTGTAGTATATTTTAAGAGCCGTGGAGAAAAATTGAGATGGTTTAAAAGCAAGTCATAACCTACAACTTCAAGATCAATGGAAATATTTTCTATCCTATCCTCCTCATAGAAGTTGGCATTTCCCCCATTGAAAACATGACTATTTTTAGGTATTTGATGTATAAGAAACAACTTTACAACATGGGATCCAGGAGGCTTCCGAAGATTGCATCTAAGTTTAGTCAAAACCCTCACTTTTGCCTCAAGCGTGGGTGACATAAAAATGACAAATCTTGGCTCAACCACTAGGGGATAAAGGAGGAGATCATCATGGGAAACAAGGATAGTGCCAAAGATTCTATTACCTCCAAATTTAAAGATAAATGGTGGGAGGATAAGGAGTTGGAAGATAAAAGGAAATTAAGATACTATAAGGAGGTGATCAACCCCACCCTTGAAAACCATAAATATCTCTTTGTTTTGACCAACACTTAAAAAATGAACATATCTAGGATAAGAACTAATTCTCATGAGTTTTGCAGCGAAACTAGGCGGCAGTCTACTCCCAAGACTCTCTGAGACAATAGAATCTATTAGTTTGTGATACTAAGAAGGTGGAAGATGAAAAACAGTTCCTTTTAGAGCACCCAAATCTTACTCACATCTGCTCTCATTTCCCTAACCTCTATTACACTTCCAATCTTCTTGACTTGTTAAACCAACCCAACTATAATGATCTTGGTGCACTTCTTTCCCTTCTTTTTTAGAAATAAGATTTTGAAGAATCACAATTACATTTTTTTTAAAGGTCCAATAAAATTCATTGGTCTTAGTGGACATTAATCATCATCATCATCATCATATATATATAATTATATATATAATATATATATATATATTAATATTATATATATATATATTATTTATCCTGGAGATTCTTTGACCTTTGAATTGGTTTTTTTACAATGAAATGACTTACTAATACACATGCCTAAAAAATCATAATCAATGTCCATATGACAATTTTTTAATTAGCCAATATAATTAAAATGACAAAATTGACATAACTACTTTTAAAATAAATCTCAACCTTTGACCTATGACTAGTATTAATAATATTTACATCGTAAGGTGTTTCAAATCCCTTGGTTGCCACTATGTACTCACCTGCACCATTGGATTAGAAGTTACACGATTAAAGATTTTCAAACCCATGGACTAATAGTTCGTTTGATTAATAGTTAGTTGGGACAAAAACTAATAGTGAAGGCGCTTAAAAACCTTAATAGTTAGGTCAGGAAAAAAAGAAAAAAACTATATACACCTGTGGTTTCCACCTTTTTCGAGCACAACCAGCGCACCGCATAGGTAGATATTCCTTTTAGTGTTCTCATTTTCTTATTTTCCAACATTCTTACAACATTCTCTTCAGGATTTTATGGTCTCGTTTTTTTTCTCCAACATTTTTACAACATTCTCTTCAGGGTTTTTTGGTCATGGTGATGAGGAAAAAGAACAAGGAGTGTCGCGGTCTCGACAAGGTTTTTAAATTTCAACATCAGTTTGAGGATGTAGGGTTGCCTCCTAGGGGTTAACCCTCTCTTCAACAGTTTTTAGGTAATCTTCTTGCCATATCCTCCTGTTTTGCTTCAATTTTCATTACCTAAGTTCACTCCCTTCTAATTTTGTGTAGGGGTGGCTTGAAGCCCTATTGTGAAGAGCCGTCGTGGCCAAGCTTTGCTCAGGTGAGAAATTTCTTCCTCAAGTAGGGTTTAATTAAATGTATGTCTTTATTTAACTTATTTTCGGTCATATAAAGACTCTTCTCTAATCTTATTGCTCTTGTGTTCTCGTCGTGGTCATAGACTATAGGTTCCCCAACATATGAATCTATCCAGAAACTCAAAGACATCGACGACTAAGTTTTTTCTTATCTCAAAGACAAAGTCTATCTGTTTCTTCAACAGAGTCATGAAAGTAGGATGAGGTAAAAATTTCGGAAGGGTTATGCCTTGTACCTCTTCCAATAACACTAATTCCTCATATAGAAAATGATTTCTTGACGCTTCTCTCTCTTTCAACAGATCACAAAAATAACTCTTGAATTTCCTTCTTACGAAAGAAGCGCAATGCATTTCAGGCTCATCCTTGAAATCCTCAAATTCACACATCAAAGTAATCTTGTTCAAGATACCTTTAATGGCATCCATCACTTTCATATACTAAAGCATTCCCTAAGCAGAATTAGAAAAATGTTGAGGCAATGCATTTAACTATGATTCCCTATTGAAAAGTGTAATATTTGTTTTTTTCACAACATCTAGAAGAAAATTCCGAATTCCCATTACTTGAATGTGCATAATCTTTTCTTCCAATACGGGTATTCCAGCCATTGATTTATCTATACGTGAAAGGTGTGGATTCATTGTAAAGAGGTCACTTTCACTTTCTATGGCTTCTGCAACAAAGTCACACCCAATTCTATTTTATACACAAACATAACCAAGACCAATATGAGCAACGTGAACTGTCTTTTTCTCCAACAAGCCTTCTAGAGCTCTATCGACTTTGGTTACAACAGCTAAAGTTCTTTGACTATTCAGATTAGCTTCTCGATACATTATGGATTCACAATTAGAGTGGTCCAACCAGGGTAGGATTGTTGAGTGAGTCACCCATGAATGGGACATAGCTTATAGTCCTGATAAGAATCAACTAAACACAACTCCAAGTAGCCATCAAAGTAATCACAGTAGTAGTCCATATTGTGGTGCTAGTACTGTAGTCCCACCATGCTCAAGTAGAAGTATGCTTAATAGCCACCACTACTTCCATTTCCTTCAAACATCCTATAGTTAGTAGATCTATGTTCAAATTGAAAGTAAAGTGAAATAATAACTTGCTTTGTTGTTAGATCTTGGTCTCGATTTGAGAATGAAACTACGTAGCCTCAGAATGTACCAAAAGTCAGAACACTTGGATAAACTATCTATTATTGTACCAAAACTAGTAACAAAATTCTAATTCTTGGAATAACAACAAGTTAATCTACATGGTATTTTGGGCTTACAATAGATAATCGGTGACTAGAACAACTGTTGGCCAAACCTAATGATTGGAACTGTAGGATAGGGAGGTAAGTCATTGCATACTTGGGACTACTGTTTGCTGGATTATATGACTAGATTCATTGGGTTAGCTCTGTGGACTGACTATGGTGGCTTGTTTACCAGTATGTTACATACCTATGGCCACTCTGGAAGAACCTACTTTGGATCCAACTACATGCCTGCAGAGTAGGGAGATTAGTCTTACTCATTCATCTAAGCAACCTTATAGCTATAATAGAAAGGCTTAACTAGTATATTACCTCATTAAGACTACTACATTTCATAAAATTGAGATATGCCTATGGCAAAGATTCATTTGATTGGTGGGATACTTGGCCTCGATACTTGGCTTGGATCCTGGATGAACTCAGTTAGTCTGCTCAATCTCGGCTTGGATTAACTACTGGGATTGGATGGAAAAAGTAAGTCATTGTCACGAAGGAGGTCATTGAGAGATGATGAGCTGACCGAGAAGGAGATCATTGCTAGCGAATCAGTTGATTATCAATCTTTTGATATTCAGTGAACATGTCTAACACTATATTCCTAGTTTCCTTAATCCGACCGATATATTTTATTGTGTATAAAAAACTTGGCGTGTTCATACTTCCCTCCTTAATTACATTATTTCTCTCTCCTAATGATGTGGCATAGTCTAGCAATTGGGATGGTCCTATGTTATATTCCTAGAGATAGAGTGGGTTCTAATTGATGAAGAGTATAATCTAGCAAGATCAGTTGGACCAAACCAGAAGATGACATTGCAAATATGCATATCTATCTACCTATCATGTTATTGACCTAGCACCAGCTACTAAGATAGCAACAGACGATGAGAGCATGTTCAACCATTGGATGATTAGGTGAAGTTAGTTGGAAGTATTTCATTGCCAAGGCGGTTATAAAGACACCCTATTGACTGGTCATCATCCCTGTCAAGCACCAAAAATTATTTTATGCCCGTGCAGCTCTGGCCCAAAGAGTTCCTGGGCTAGGATAACTAGTGACAACATTAGGGAACCAAATTGTCAAACCTCTACAAGTCACTTTTGTCTATCAATGTAAGCTGCAAATGTCAGAGCTGAAGTTGTTTTTTCCCCTTCATCTTGTGTGAGTCTCTTTCTCTCTACGCCAATGCGACAATGTTCTTCGGTGCTTTTGATTCTCTAGATGCATCTAGGCAGTTTTTTTAAGAGGTTCTAATTTATCATGGGTAAGGACAAAATCCATATCAATATTGTGGTTATTGGCCATGTCAACTTGGGAAAGTCAACAACCACTGGGCATTTGATAATTCATCCAAGTGTGTGATTGAAAGTTTTGAGAAAGAAGTTGCTAAGATGAACAGGAGACCATTCAAGTATGCTACCTATTGGCAATATTGTTCTATTATTGTTCTATTTTGCAATGGTGAATAACAAGCCTAAAAACTAACACCATGCTCATTGTGGATGGGCATTGGAGATCTGCAACAATTTCATAGAATTGCAATGTAACCCAATCAATTTTACATAAAGAGGAAGCTATCTAGGGATGGGATTCTTCAAAACATGAAATCCTAAATCCTTGCACCTGAACTAGAATACATTCTTCCTTAGCATTTTAATCCCTCAATCTCTTTATATTGTAAATGGATGTTTCCCAACACTTTGTAGGACACAATTCTCTTACATGTCTTACATTTTTCATAGTCTACCTAAAAGTACACCCGATTTCTTACATATGATCATATTTTCAAATGCAAATTGCAAGTTCATCTAAAGAAGATTTGAAAAGCATGTCATTCTTATCAAGTTCATGACCAAATACCTCTCTAAACTCTATTCATACAGGCCAGATTTTCTCTATGGTATGTTTCTTTTATTTCTCCATATTGTTTTCGATGGAGCAAAATAACTGTTTATTTTTCATTACATTTGATTAGTGTTACATGAAGAGACAAATATGTCTTCCACCCATGTTTCATGAATATTAAAAATTGTTATCTACCTTAGCCTTTGATCTATCAACGATTAAAAAAAGGCCAGATTCAAGCTCATTTTTTTCTCATATTCATTAAATCTAGCTTCCACCCGAGGCTGTAAATATCCATGCAATACCTATGTGTAGGAAGTTCTATGCTGGTAAATTTATGTAAATGATGTTTTACAAAGACATCCACTTGAAAAGTTTTTTCTTATGTCTACACCTTCTTGTCCAATTTAAATTCATATTGACAATGTTTTGTGCACACCTCTGCATGAACAACTTTTGCCTATTACTAAGGTTACTTATCACAGCAAGTGGCAATGGAAGGTGTGATGTTTTCCTTCACGATACAAAAGCAGTGGATCTTTTAAATAATGAAATGTATGATAAGACAGATGACAAGGAGAAACAAATAATTTTAGCCAAATTGAAAAATATAGAGGAGATATTTGGTGGAATTCCAAAGTTTTTCATTAAGTCATCAATATTCATGTCACTATAAAGACATATAGAAAAATCAAAGTTATCATATATTGATTCAAGGAAAAAATAAATGGAAGACATATATCTCCATGAAGACATAAAAAAATGATTATCACAAATTTAAGGAAGACAAAAACAAATGAAATGCTACTATTTGGCTTACTATATTCATATGCATTTCTTAAAACCTGTTCATTTGTGGAAATAATAAGAGTCTCTCATTTGTGGAAATGATAGAATAAATAGAGTACTTGTAACGGAATACACAAACATTAATGTTAATATTACTTCAAAGGTATATAGAAATAATTTGTTAGAAGGAGAGCAAAAGAGATCCAAATTTACAAGTGCAAATTTACACACTTTTGTTGTTTTTGTTTGAATATAGAAGTGCTAAGATACTCACAGTTGAATAGCTCCCTAGGGATGCTAATCACATTGTTTCTTTTAAAGATGTGTCAAATGTTATGTCCCTGGATGGAAGATAACCTCTGGAGACTAATGTCAAGATGGGTGAAGATGGAAAACTTCATGTTATAGTGAGAAAATCATCTTCCTCGCAAGGGAATCCTACTCCTCCTTCTCACAAATTTCAGTGATTGAATTCTATCAAATTCTTCCCTCTTAGAAGGCCAATTAAGCATCATAATACATACATATATTCTCTTCAATCCTCTCGAAATTTGACTTCTAGAGACTCCATCTTCAATAGAGAAGATTATGTTTCTATGATGTCAAGCCCAGCAATGAGCCCACTATGATCAAATACAAACAATGACAATAGCAACAACAATAGCCCACATGTTTGTGACGCCAATTCCCTTATTCCCACAAATAAGCTGGACACTAAGTTCTTCAAATCTCTCACAAGTAGCTACAAGCTTCACATTCTATATGAATTTAGTGACATCTGGGTTCTAAACATTATATTAAGACATTGACTTCGAGCAATGGATTTACAAAGCCTTTCTGCAAGGTTTTATCCATTCATTTTGCATTCGATCCCTTTTACGAGGGAAGAAAATAAGTCAAACAAGCAAGTGCATCTTTCTATTATGAGTAGGATATGTAGCATAGTGCCTAATTTCACTTTTATTTTTGTCATTGGACTCTCAAAAGTGTTTTGTTCAACATAGATCACTTCCAAGTATATTCACAAATGATGTTAGACTAAAAAAGATTTGGGAGAACAAATATAAAAGTTTGAATAACTTTTAGTTCAAAGTAATAATACAAATAAATGGTAGAGATAAATTTATTTATTACCTTTTGTTAGAGTAAGTAATTTATGTTGCAAAGTAAACAGTTCTAGAGAAGCCAACATCTAGATCACATACCATCTTTTAGGAGGTCATAAAACATATAATACCCGTATTTTTGTTGAGAAGATGATAGATTTCTAAACATGTTGTAAAATTCTATTAATTTATTACCTGTGGTTAAAAACAATAAATTATGTTGCAAAGGAAATAGTTACAAATTTGCAACATCTGGTACAATTGCTAGTTTAAATAAACTAGTACAACCATATAAATTAAACCTATATTAAACTGGAATAAACAATAATCCATAATAAACATCAAAATATTTACTTAATTATAAATTATAACTTTCATTTAAAAAATTTATTATTATTTTATTAGTATATATATAAACACAGGCACCGCCGGTGGGATTCTATGGACGAACTTGCACGAGAAGGTGGAACCTGTCAGCGTCGAGCGACTGAGCAAATGCCAATTCGAGGAGATAGTCCATCTGGCGTGCATGATGGACACCGCGAACGACCAGGATGGGTGAACTTGCCGTGGAGGTTCCATCAACAGTCCATCTGGCGTGCATGATGGACACCGCGAACGACCAGGATGGGTGAACTTGCCGTGGAGGTTCCATCAACAGATCTGGGGATCATTTTAAACCCGATTTGATATGACGTACGGGGCCATTTGGGACCTGTTTCTACGGATGGATCACTGTTGGCCTTCCACGTCATCGTGAGAGAATTTTTTCACACAATTTTTCCGTGATACAGAAAAAACACAACTCTTGTTTAGTCCGCGTAAATATGGACTAATAAAACGAGTTACTTTATATTTTTCAGGTCTGCGTTTATTCTCGTCCGTGTGAGACCAAAAAGTAATTTCACATTTCACATGTCCAACCACTCATTAAATTTTCATATTTTTCTTCTAAAGATCACTCATTAAATTTTCATATTTTTCTTCTAAAGATAGTCATTTTATTGCATACAACTGCCTTCTTTTTTCGTCCATCCACTTACATGGTAACCCGGCATCAATAAGCTCATGATCAATAACATTCCGTAATGTAATTTTAAATTAATTAATATTTCAAAAAAATTATGTAGTATGATTATTTTTTCACTTTAAAAAAATACAACTTATCAAAAATCCTATTTTTTTTTAAATTATCAGATTAATATTTCAAAAAATGTATTTAATATTCAATTTTTATAACATTTGAAAATAAAACATTATAATTTTGTTTAGCATTACAATTTTATAAAAAAAATTCACCAAATCCTTATGGCAAAATTCAAAAATCACCTAACAATTTTATAAAAGATTTAAGACCAAATTTTTATAACAAAATTAAAAAATCACCTTATTCAACTTAAATCACCTTATTCAACTAAACCTAATAACTTAAATCACCTTATTCAACTAAACCTAATAACTTAAATCACCTTATTCAACTAAACCATAATAACCAACTATGTTTATAAAAAATTAAAAATGGCCTCATTCAACTAAACCATAATGACCAACTATGTTTCCACATATACAAAAACACTTTTTTTAATTAAATACTATATTTATTTTATAAAA